>JAVYIG010003945.1:2500-177150 GCA_035222895.1 Strongylocentrotus droebachiensis
TTATTATTCACCACTGTGGCAGATATACAATGTTCAAGATACAATATAGTCTGCTGAAAACCAGAAACGAGTCACCTGATATCACTTTATTTTTGTTTTGAATTTATTTTGGCTGTTAAATTAAACAGTATGCATATCAATATGTTCATATCTTCAGTAGAAAGCATAGTAACACCGCAAGTTTAGTAAAGAATAAAAACAAAACAAAACTGCAGAACATCATGAAAATGTATGAATTAATGTCGGTCTGTAAGAGGGTTGCACCGGGAAAATAACACTGGCGTGG
This sequence comes from Strongylocentrotus droebachiensis, assembly GCA_035222895.1. Lineage (NCBI taxonomy): Eukaryota > Metazoa > Echinodermata > Echinoidea > Camarodonta > Strongylocentrotidae > Strongylocentrotus > Strongylocentrotus droebachiensis. Next base: position 2,787 of record JAVYIG010003945.1, read on the forward strand.
CCGTGAAAGGGACACTTGACTCCACTACCGAATAATTACAATGTAGTCCTCTCACACACCTTCATCAGCTCTCTCGTATTTCTATAGACAATTTGCGCCCTCAAATCCCCACCCCATCCCGGACGTTTGGTACATAGACAAAGCTGATTCCAACTATACGTATTTTAGAAGAGAGAGACAGAGAGGGAGTGCAAAATTGAGAGAGAGAGAGAGAGAGAGAGAGAGAAAGAGGGGGAGGGGGCATCGAACACCTTATTATCGTTCTAGCAGTATATAAATTATAATCACATTTGTTTAATAATTAAAGTAAACCAATCAAGTCTGTCATTGTCATCAAGACAAAGGCCAAAGCATTTCCCACTTTTCATTCACTTGCAATTTTCATTCAGTCAACTCAACCCAGTTTATCTTTAGTTCGATCTCGACGAGTTAATTCATTAATATTCTCATTCTCAGCTAGATGCACGTAATAATTTTGATCATCATCAACTATAACAACAATTACGTCCACAAAAAGAACCACCATCAACAGCAAAGAAAAAAACCAACGACTACCATTTACACTTTAAAGATGGGATATGGGTAAATCAGTCGTGGAATTTGATTGACAAATTAAATCTGGAGCAATATTGTTGACTCACTGTGCCGGTAAACTTTACTCAAGATGTTTGTTTTCTTTTGTGACGCGTAAAAGCTGGGTTTCTAACACTATTCCAGGAATCCTCGATAATAAATTGTTGGGTTCCAACCCGGGGTTCTGTTAATAAAATCTAACTAGAGTAGCGATTTCACGATTGCTTTTAGGTGATGAACCGTCTTCTTCTTCTCTTTCTTTCTATTTCGCTGTTCTTTTGGAGCCCAAATTGTCGCTTTAAACCTTTGATAAGCGATTGCACCATACTCTTTACGAGAAAAACACACGCTGAAAACATTGTATAGCTTTTATCGAATTGCGGCGGATCAATATCACTCTCTCTGGTGATATCGATACATTGATGGCCTCTGGGCGAATTACAATACACCCACAAGCATACATGAAACGTGTATAGCAGACGACACCGAGATCGAAAGCGGATGCGATACGATATAAACGATTGATTTCAGCAGGTTGTCAGTCGTTTGAGCATTTTGTAAATATTTGTAAAATTTGTCTTTTCATTACTTTTTTAACCGAAGCTATATTGGGAATAAAATCCGAGTTGGAAAATTTCAAAGATGTTTTTGCGATTCCTGTTTTATGCAACTTTTGATATGTCAAGACATCTTACAAATAGACACAAATCAATAATTACTAGACGATCTCATTGAAGTTGCACCAAGACCTAATTAAAAGTTCTACAACATATGACTTATAAATGTCTTAGTGTTGATGACCTGAGGCATATCTCACCACTGACAGATCTTCGTAACGAACATTTTTCAGTTTAGAGAGTTTTTTTGCACCATCGCTTTACAACTTTTTTTTTTTTTTTTTTTTTTTTACCGTGCTGTAATCCATTAAATACGGTTCAATAAATTCAACATTAGCTTTTAATCATTTTCCAACGGATTTCTTGGACTTTCACTTCGTGTATAGTGCAGAGGGGTGTTTCACAAAGATCCTAAGTTGAACTTATCTCTAAGTTGGACTTAACAATTATGAAAAGCCGTTAGCATCTATGAAAATATTTTGTTAAAGTTATTTTAAAAGGCATAAAATGTTGATTCAAATCATTCATATTTTCTATTATCAAGGAGATGTTATGTTCTTAATGTGGAATTTATAAAATGTCTAAAATACTTGAACTTTCGCTTTTGAATATATGTTATTTCAAGGCTACAAATGGCTCTCCGTAATTTTTAATTCCAACTTAGACTTAAGTTCGACTTAGTTTCTTTGTGAAACAACCCAGGTTCAATCATTGAAAGGGGGCACTCAGTCCGGTGGCGATCAGGGAAGGGCGCCAGACTTTTAGGTGGGGGAATCATAAAGAACAAGACAGGGGGCATTTTTTAAAATATGGGTTAACTTCCCCTGCCTCTTTTACTCCCGTAGCTATACCCCTCTGATTCTTACACTCTTTCTTTAGTTAAAGTTCCTTTTAAGAATCACTTATAAATAGGATAGGGGATTGGTTTTGTCCTGACATTTAATAAACCAAAATTGAGCACTCAGACTTACTGTTAGATATTGTGAAAAATATGCATCAAGAGATTCCATTTCTTTATAATTAGATATGACTATCATGACTACACCGACCAAAGTTTCTTATTTTGAACCGCCCTATCTTGGCTAGTCAGTACATGAACACTAATACCCCCTCCAGCTTTCAATTTCAAAAAGAATGTATGCTTTTCGTTTTTTAATTTCATAATAGACTTCCAACTTTCTGTTTTCTCCTTCATTACAAGTCATGTAATGTCTCATCTCTACTTCATCGGATGATCTTTTGCAAAAATCATCGCACTCTCCTTGACTTTTCAGAGCTGCTCACCAATCTCTCTTAGAATGTAACAGTATTACTAAAGCTGGTAGAGCGCCGCGTATCTTTGGTATTACGCCGTTGTTTCTTAAGTTAAACGGTTTCCCCAAGGGAGGTGGGAGTATATGCCCTGAATCTTCAGCATCAAAACATTGGCACCAAGCTGGAACCGTCTTAAACCAAGCATTGAAACTCTACAAAATGAACTGCTAACTTCCCTGGCTCGCTTTATCTCGCAAGAGACCAAGCAACATGGGGGGCTATGAGACAAATCATAACACGAACGAAGCTTCGGGCAAATTTATACAGCAACAGTCCCTATCTTTTCATACGGTGGATTAGGTTTTCAAACTTCATTTCTCAACAGTGTCGCGTTCTCCAAGACGAAGAAGAAGAAAAAGATGGCAGCATTTTTGATGCAGACAATCATTCAAAGTAGATGTTGGCTTATAGAAGATCTGATGATCTTTCCATTCCCTTTGCTTGATATTCGCTTTATTTGCCATAACCATGATAACATAGAGGAGGAGAATCTTAACACCCTAAAGCAAGAGGAAGGATTTATCGTTCTTGACGCTGTGTCGTATGGTATCTGGGAAGGGTCGGGTGTAATTGCAATTCTCAGATTTTGTTTTTATAAGCTGTCGAGGGTTTAAGAACGTGGGAAAAGATATGACGATGAGGAAATTAAATCCAAGACACTTCTATTTAGCTAATGTGTTTCAGACATCTTCCTGCGGGTATGGTGTTAAGATATTACAGAATGAGAGATGATGGCATTATGACTGAGCATTTAATATCGCAATGGATATTGGGAATAACATTTTACCACTGAAGTCAAATGCGGATTTAGGGTTGTCAAAAGGGGGACGTTGTTTTCGCTTTATCCTTGCATTTTCATTATTCATACGTCAGTGTGGTGATCCGTCAATATCACATTTTCAGGTTCCTTTAGGGAATTGCTGCTGGGTGGTGGAATTATTATTATTATTCTTTTTATTACTATTATTTGTTGGATTTTTCCCCTTTTTTCCACGTATTTATTTATTCAAATTAATATCATCATTATTATCATTATTATTGTTATTTTTTGTTGAGGGGAGGGGGTATTTTTGTGAGGGGAAGTTTACCTAAAGGTCGGGTGAAATCCTAATATAAGTTGATTCCTGTTAATGTGCAGGGTTGCAAACAACTCATATTTTGTTATTCAAACATCTAAATATATTTCATAGATTTTAAAAATATTTAAAAAAATTACTTCCTCAAGCTCAGCACATGTTCTCAAAAGAATTACATTCTTTCATACAATACCTCCACATTACCTTTCTTTTCCTTGTGATGCTTCAGCATGTCTGACATAGCAACTCCTATGTTGGTATTGTACGGTCTATTGGAAACAGGTGGTCAGCTCTGGTGAAGCTACATACCACTGTCTCTTGTTAGCTCACTAATGATTGACAGATGATGTCACGAGATGAATGAGATCTGGAGCATTCTTTGTAGGGTGGAGCGTAGCAGGTCTGAGAAAATTATTTTAAAAAACATTACAAAATCTATGAAATATATTTAGGTGTTTGAATAACAAAATATGGGTTGTATGCAGCCCTGCACATCAACAGGAGGAATCAACTTATATTTGGATGTCACCCCACCTTTAAGGTAGTCCCCTATGTCGGATTGGTTTTTGCCCCTTCCCTGGTCCGCCTCTGCTAATGTCCCTGCATGCGGGTACTGATGCGAATACTGAACATGACCTTTAAGTTGCAATGTTAAAAACAAGTCATAAATAGAGGCACTTTATGAATGATTGGGAGCCTGACTACATGTACATGTATAATGTACATGTACATGTATGACGTCCATGCTTTGAAGTGCCCGCGATGCATTCGTCAAGTCATGACTCGGTTAAAGAGAAGGCCTAAATAATATGCCGCTCCTGCATCAAAACAACTTTTGCCCAGGTTCAGATCAACATCATGGAATAAAAATGGGTCAATATTATCAATCGTCGAGGAAACGGACGATATTTCCTTCTGACCCACTATTGGTGACGTGAATGGGAGCAAGTGACTTCATCATTCTCGGTTTCACGTCGACGTTGATGTTGTTGTTGTTGTTGTTGTTGTTGGATTTTATGGCGTTTTCCTTCATCGTTGAATGATTTTCGCCCATTGATTTTGGGGGCGTCCCAGGACACTTTTGGAATGGGAGGGGGGGGGGGGGAATTGTCGGAAAAAGCTTGCTGACAAATTTTGAGACAGGATGGAAAAGACCAAACAAGCCACACCCCACTCTTCCCCCTCCCCCGAAAAATCTTCATACTTTGCATAGCAAATTAATGATAGGTCTGTAGATATAAATCTTGCCCTTAAAATCCCTCTGCAATAGTATGGCATGGAGGGATAAGACCTCCCTGCAAGGTCACTGGCAGGTGCTTATCTCATCAAATCAGCTCTCAATTAACATAAGGAAAAGGGCATCATGGGGGATCAACGGGTACCGCTTAGGCATTGTTGGCTGTATAGAGGGCGCAAGTAGCTATAACTAGTGCAGTGGGGATTTAAAGGTAAAACAAAAAGAGTTTGCAAATGTGCCGGCATCATATATGAATATGGATACCGCATTGGCACGATGGGATACCATTGGGATTGAGTAAAAACCACTGTAACGGGCCACCTGATATATTTTTATCAAGATACCAACATGATCGCAACTATTTTCGAAAAATCAACACAGAGGCAAATGTCAATACCGTATTGAATACCTCGCAGAAATCATTACGGATTACGTAATTGATCTGTGTAATGTTCGCACATTTCAAAAGGTGGCGTACTGCAAGGCCACTAAAATGACCTCAGATTCATTTGTTTCGTGTTATTTATAAATTACCACAAGTCTTAGTTATCGAAATACATGTATAAATTAATCGAGCAATAAGTTTGCTTACAGAAGATTTGAGTCGTGTCTTGATGAGGGGAGAGGGGAGAGGTGTTGGTGAATTATCCCCACTCCATCCCTTCTAACGATGCCCCTGGATAAATTACCCGTTCTCCTTGAAAACAACGGCCTTCGCCATCTATCCAGGGCAAGGACTTGAAGGTGAGACTGCATATCAAAACAGACTCGAAGGCACACTTCTTCAGTGAACTGTTTGAAATATATGGAGGGAAAGTGTGACGTCAATGTGGGCACACAATCATTTTTAACAACAAGTTTCGAGTTCATCCATGGTGTCATGCTGATATCAGATCAAAAGGAAAAGGGTGTTTTTGAGGCACAAGATCGTTATTTATCGGTTAAATAATGGTCTTGGTCCCAAACAGACTGACCTATGTACTCTCATTATGATTCCAGTAGGGCCGTTGCTGTATTTTAAAGAATGATCTGTTACCCTAAATAGGTAGTCATTGCTCCAAGTGCGATGTACACCATATTAGGTGCAGATCCAGTATTCTCTGATGGGGGAGGGGGTCGAAGAAAAGTTCAGAAAGTCTTTAGAAAGATTATCACACTTTCAGGAGGAGGGCAAAATGAGTACTTTTTGTACTTTGTTGACTTAACCCTAATAAGGCCGGGGGGGGGGGCCATTATGGCCCCCCCCCCTCCACGATTTTTCTGATTGTTCGAGAACGCATATGGATGGCGCCTCGCCGCTCGCTGACTTTTTTCTTTAGAGTCTTGCGCATCTTTAAAAAAAAAAAAAAAAAAATCGGACCTATAGTTACAAGGTCACGTGACCTTTTGTCTTTGCATGTCGGCCCGAAAATCGCTCATTTTTGTGATTTGTGTACAAAACATATGGAAATGTCATTTTTCCTAAAAATAGATCAAACATTGGTTATTGGGTCTTGTTTAAAGTTTAGGTGGTTGTTTTGGGTGTCAAAATAGTTGAATTGTAGGAAGAAATGAAAAAAACAAAAAAACAATAACATACATAAGTTAAAAAAACAATGAAATACATAAGAAATTATCAAAACAAGAGATAACATAAGGAATAAGCTGGCTCTTCCAATTTTTTTTGTCGTATTATTGTTCCTAATGGTCTAATGAATATATGTAGTGAAAAAGAATGCTTAAATATGAATAATATATGATTTATGGGTAAAAATGTGATTTTATGACGTTATTTGCATAAATTACTATAAATATGCAAATGAGTGATTTTTTTCAAAATATTGAAATTATCACATTGTTCTATACACTTCACTTGACATGCGTGCAAATTTTCGCGGAGATCGGCCGTTTGACGGCCGAGATCTTAGGGGGGGGGGGGCCATAATGGCCCCCCCCCCCCGGCCGTAGTAAGACTTCAAATAGCCCGGCCTTATTAGGGTTAAAGGGATTGGGTAACTTTGTCTTAGATTCTGAAACAAAATCCTAGATTTAGCTCATGCTGCAATGATAATTATAAACCTTTAGGTCAGTCAGGAACCCCATGACTTGTACAAGCCGATCACCTGTCTGATTATCAAGATAGTTATGATTGGAAATCGAAATTTAAAAATTAGTTTACCTAACGGTTTTTAAAACATTACAGTAAAACCGGTCACTCAAAGATTTTTTACTTTTTTGAGGCACTTCATGATCATTTTGAAGCGCAATTTTGTTTAGGCTTTAGTACCATACCATATCACAGTAACTGATAACACGTAGGGCCATGCATCTCAGATTTGACATTGTTAAACGATGCCTTTAACATCTACCACTCCGCTCCATTGCTCCCACCATGCATTCTGCCACAACCAATAACAGTTCCACCATGCATATTCATCATCTCTTCCACCTTCGCCACTATCGCCACAACAAACACCATCACCATTTCCACGACCAACATCAAGCCCAACACCACCACCACTACCACCACCACCAATAGCAACATCATGATCACGATGTCTACACCGCTTCACCACTATCACTGCCACCACCACCACCACCACCACATCTACCATCTTTTCTGCCTTAACCACCGTAGCTACCACTGGTAGCACATGCATCTACGAAAATTCAGAGAGAATAGGGAAGACACACACACCGATAAACAGAAGAAAAAAAAGCAAAGGAATACAGAGTAAGTGAAAGAGAGATAGAGAGCGAAGGGGGAGGAGAAGAGGAGGGAGAGAAGGGAAGGAGGGATACAGACAGACAGAAAGACAGAACAATCTCTAAACAAAATAGTGAGAGAGAGAGAGGGAGAAAGAGGGAGAGAGAAAGAGATAGATAGAAAGAGAGGGAGGGAGAGAGAGTGAGAGAGAGCGAGAAGAAGAAGAAGAAGGGGATGACATGGGGGGGGGGGGAGGGGGAGGGGACAGAGCTATACAGAAAAAGGTATAGAATGAAAATAGACAGAAGAGACAACAAAGGGCATGAAAAGGTTGTAGAAACAGGATACGAAATATTCCCTTCAACATTATTGAAGTGAGCCCTCTCTTGGGAAAGGAAAGACATTAGTGTGTCTGACTGACTATTATCTTCATCACCAAAATCACCCGACCCGCTTTGCGTTTCTCACTGTGCATTAATTCAGATTGAAGAACAAAATATACAGTTTTCTCTAGCGGCTTCCTTCTGTTTACTTTTAATAACTCCGTTTCGAGTCAGATCTAAAAATGGAGGAAGGAAATTAAACAACCGCTCGCTTCACGATCGCTTGTCGAAATGAGAACTATAAAAATAATATACGCTATTTTAGGAATTTTCATTTGTGCTTCCCCTAGTAGCTGCATTCGGTATTGTAATTTGTGGGTGATTGCGAGTTTGATATTGTTACAGTTTTTGGAAATGAAACATGAATTTCCCGAGAGGTTTATAGCTTTCTTTGTTCGACAAAATATAGTGCTTGATAACAGCAGAATGTTAGAGAGCGTAAAGTGTGGTATATAATTGGTTTGCAATAGTGAGGAAAATTATTATGCTACTGATTATACGATAATGATATCAACATATAATTACCTGACAAAACCGAGTATATTTAAAGTCAATTTTTCTCAGGCAATTATGCTTCTGGAATAGTATTTCATGAAGATTTCTTGTACATTCTTGAAGATTTGAAATTATCAGTTGAAAATCTGAAATATTCTTCAAATTTGCAACTGGACCTAGCTACATTCTCAAATATACAGTGTAGGTTAAGTTTGTTGATCTTTTGATCCAAATAATATGGCGGGTCCGCACGAGGAGGGGGGGGGGGGGGGGGGGGGGTTCTGTTTTTTGTTATCAATATCATGACGAAATGCACTCAAGCTCTTCGAAATCACGATTGAAACATAAACTATACAGAAACACGGCGACGCGTGTCTCTGCATTCGAATATAGTGAAAAGAAGAAAAGAAGAGAAAGGGAGAGAGAGAGAGAGAGAGAGAGAGAAAGAGACAAAGAGAGTAAGAGAGAGATCATAGAATGAAAAGGGGGAAGGCGACCTGAAATGATGGTATAAACTACCGACCCCTTTCCATACCCTCCGCCCCCTCAATAACATTGTTCCTCTCGCAACCCTGCCCCACCACCCAATGCCTGAACCCACTCTCCCCCCTTGACCCTGAAAACAGACGAAACTGTTATGACATCATCAGCGCGGGAGCAGACGATAACTCGAAGTATCATAGAGCGCGTACGTCATGAAAAGAGCGGGACTTTCACTTTAGTATACAAACATCAGCTGCGCACGATGAGAACACGCATCCCTGCGGTATACCTTCGTACGACTCGTGAAGTTCGTGGTTTCTAGGATAGACATGTAGTCAAGGGTTTTTCTTCCCACCCTTCCTAAATCGTTAGCGGCCTCCTCGCGATACTTGCGCGTTACTTGAACTTATTCCCTTCGGTCCCACGCCGTGCAATCGACGTCGGGGCACCACGAGAACCTCAACAAGTTCACTTTTTTGCTCCACCAATTACGTAGCAGCGTTGAAGCCAGGGCCTTAATATGACGTGACGGGCGTCCACTTGGAATGCTGACTCGTTAATGCGAGCACTCTCTGCCTTGGATTGTCAAGATTTGCGCCATGAGATTCACGAAACACTAGCACAGAATACGGAGATCAATCCCGCAACTTGTTTTGATAATTGATTACCGCTCTCTGTCTTCATTGTGCCAGAGAGTTGAATGTGACAACCGAATTCTGTTATTCGAAAAAGTGATACAATTATTTCATGAGCTCTCCAAGGATCAAAATTACCAAAAGGATATTCACTGGAATTTGACGGTTTTATAATAGATTTTCAAGGATTTTCTGGTAAGTCCATCATTTGCCATTTCAATGTTGTCGTCATTATTCATTTTTGTTTCATTCCCCTTTATTTTCTCACCATCGACTGCCCCTTTCACTAAAAGCTAGTTAGCTTCCACTGGAGCCAGGAGGTCATTAACTCATGTACTTTAACACGGAGTTAATGCCCTTCTTGCTCCAAAAAGGCAATGTCACTTATATATATCTTTTTGTTGACAGTTTTAAAATTATAGGCCTACTGTTGGGTCACTCTCCGTAGAATACTTGTTAATTTTTTATGTACATATTAACCACGGATGTTTCTGTTGATTAAAAAATAATCTAATCTAAAGCTAAGTATCAATTTAGTTAATTTTCCAATTATCCTATCCTTGCCATAACCCGTTTCCCTTTACGGCCTCTTAACGTGTAACCGATTTTTTTTTTTTTTTTTTTTGTATTAACCGATTATTGCTCATGACAACATTTTTAGTAAAACACTTTTGCTTTCTCATTAACGTATTTGAGACGTATCATACAAATTATATGAATGATTGACGATCAACTGATTCCTATACTGTTTTTATGAACATAGTAAAAATAGTAATACATAAATTGTTAACATGCAGTATACATAATAATGTATTGTAACCGAAGTTGATATTTTTTAGAAATCATGAGGTGTGGCTTAAAAATCAATTATAGAACAAAGTGTGTGACGCTTTTTATAACTGCAAGGAAAAGCGCAGATCGGATTGCGTTTGATTGAACTTATCTCCATTTATCTATTCATACTTGAGGTGTAGTGGTAAACTTGTTTATTCACTTGACTTGAACCCTAGGGTTTAAGGTTCGAATTACAACCCGTCACTGTCGTAACTTAAGACATTAATGCCACTCTTCACCTAAATGTAAATGGGTACCATGACAATTACTGGGGTAATAATAATGATAATAATTTCAGGGGTCCTCTGAAGAACCCACATTGAAAGCTGATGAGGCTACCCTGGATAAACAAAATTATCTTTATTATCATTACTATTATTATTATAATTATATGTAGTAGTATGTTTTAAATAACTATCATTATTATTATAAAATTATTATTATCATTATTATTAGTGTTATTATTATAATTATTATTATCATCATCATCATCATTATCACCATTTTAATTCTATATCTAAACCTGCAAAAGGACGATTAAGTCGTTGATGTTGCTATCGAATGGTGATAATGAAACTCTTTTAGTGAATTGATTCCACTTTATTTTTTACACAAATTTTCAATATCAATATTTGATGCCCATTTTCCCTCTCAAAACTTCACGCCCAATTGAATGTCAAATGGTGGAATACGTAATTTGCCCACACGCAGTATTATAATGGAGCTTTAGTAAAAAAAAAACAATATAATAACCCACATATAAATCACAACATAGATTCCTTTATATCCAGAATGCCACTATATTTATACTGTAACGACAAGGAACATCTAGGATTTTCAACGTACATTATTCAGAAGAGGAAATAAATTATTAAAATATCCCTGTGCATTTTATTTTACGACCGAAATTTTAGCCGGAAATGAGAGACCACATAGCCCAACAGCAGACATGCACGTATTATGTAGGTGATTAAGTATTGAATTTCATCGTCAATTTTGTTATGGTTTGAGGCCATGATTATGATAATGAAACCTTAATGTTATCATAATGTAATTTAATGCAACTATTCTGAACGCGATATGTACCATCAATCTATTTTACGACATATGTCATAATACTTCTTAAGTTCTTACATAATGAGGTCAGTTTTCTTTGGTTACTTTCTTATTTTATCATCTGGAGAAATAATTTAATCTTGATATCAAGAAGTTTGATTTCGAATTTAATTTGACACTTGGCTGTTTTTCTTTCTTTTTTTTAAATGCAGAGCCGTATTAACTATTGGTTATGCATTGATCATATCCACTTGGTATTATAGCACTATTTCAAATTGATAATCATGATTTTAGCTTCGAACAGAAGCCATAAAATTGATTGAATAGCGACAACTCTAACGTAATTTTGCGAAATAAGTCGTATACTTGTATTAAACCTACACGTATTTATGAACCAAAACGAATTGGCTACGTATATCTTTATCCAAAGACGCAAGTTTGGATGGTTCGATCAAATCGCTCGGGGCAAACACGACACTGGATGGTCAGCTCATAATTATGAGAACAACCCTTCACATCTTTATATTTATTTCTAAAAATGTCATTCAGACCGACCGCCTTCTACCCTATATGTCATTGGAGAGTTTCAAGCGTTTTTGTAATATTGGTATGCATGATTTAGAAACTGGTCTCCAATGCGGATATATAAAATACTGCTTAAGTTAACACCAGGATCACATAGGTAAGCATGAAGAGGTCGCAATGGCATCCTATGCTCGTTGCACACGATGCGTCATTTGGCTGACGCAGGGAGGCGTCAGTGAGTGGGGCGATCGTTGATGCGCCGTCAAAGACTGCGTCATGCAAAGACTGAGAGTGACAACGTAAAATAGTGATTTAAAAAAAGAGAGTGCAAAACAATACTTTTGACAACTGGCGTGCGGGCTAAAATAAAAGCGCAGCGGTTATTAGCGTAGGTGATAACGCAATCGAAATTGACGCCTTGTGTACGACGGGCTTAACATTATAACCTACGCTATCAAGTCCCATTGAGGTAATTATAATGCATGCGTGATGCGTCAGTAATTCAACTCAGTGCTTCCACTATTTATTTAGCATTCGATTTATATAGAATGTCACTGTCACAGTCCCGGTGCGTCAAAAACCGCACTGACGTAGTCCTACGTCAGCAAATGACGCCATGTGTGCACAACTAGGGCAGACATGGTATTCCGCCCGCTGCTAGCCAACGTACGTTTTAACGGGAAGTTCCAGGCAGTGTTCACAGCCATCTTGATGACCAGTTTCTCAACCATTTATACCAATACTTGAGAAAAACGTTGATGGATTTAAAACAAAGAGAAGAATACACACGAACGCGATGACTTTCGACTTTCAACACGCTATTGTACTCCATTATGATTTATGATTGCTTTCACGAGTCATAGTAATGTTCGCGCATTTCAAGAGGTGACGGACAGGGCCATAGAAAATGCCTTGAATTAATATTTCGAAAGCCTTTGCGCTAGTGCTGAGGAGTGATTCAATCAGTGTTTGATGTCATGTATAGCCTAGCGTATAACGTGCATATGAAACTTGATAGTGCTTTTAATTGTTTTGTTTAGTGTTTTATGCTTCTTTGTGCGTATTGATTGCCATCTTACCACTGTGCATTATAAAAATGAAAGCAAATCTTTCTCACTGAATTTAAGAAACGTAAATGAAAATCATATTATTTGAGTTTGAAGTTTCATTGTGGAGGTGTCGTGGTATAGTGGTTCATGCACTTGACTCTCAATCCAACGCTCGGGGATTCCAATCCCAGCCTGGCACCAACGTACTATTTGGCAAGGGACTGATCCATTATGACACTCTCCACCCAGTACTATCGTAAATGAGTACCTGGTAAACTATGTACACGTTTTCATCATAGTTAGAAAGTATTAACAACACCATGAGGTACAGCGAAGTATTTGTCTAGAGAACCCGCTTACGGGACGTTTAGAGGAATTTAGAGTTGTAATGCAGGTTTTGTAATTAGCTATGTCGGAAAAATATATGGCAAGCTTAGAATCGTCTGTGATCTCCACTGTAGTTAAGATACATTTAATACATTTGAATACATTCGAGAACTGGACTAATAGATGAATTAATTTTTTTTAAGGGAATATTTAGCTTGATTTGAGGCAATTTCGCTAACTTTGCCACCTTCATGTATTGTTGATTTTTAAGGTTTATGTAATGTTGAGATAAAGTATATCCGTCATCAATAGCAGTATTACACACTTATTTCTGATCAATATATTTTTTTATCAGTGTTGGATATATCAAACAGAATTACTACGCCCCGGCGCCAGCGTTATTCTTCGAAAATGAAGATCTGCAAAAAATATACTATTCTTATTGTGAAGTTTGCAAATGGGTTTGCAAACTGGGTTAATCTTAATCGGATGATATACATGTCATACCGTGTGTATGTGTGTGATTGTGTGTGATGCACTCAAACAAAAGCCAAATACTGTCAGGTATTTTGTGTGATTGGAGAAGACATATCTAGAATAATTGGACGTTTAGCCTAAGCATATACATTCGTCACTTTAGATATAATAATAAGGGTAACTCATAGGTCTCATCCTCGCAAAGTGCTACCTTTTCCCCCTTCTTAATAACATCCACGACATGAATTATGGAAACGGTGCTTTGTAAAATGCTTAGTGTAAGTCACTTTTTGAAATTGCCAATTTATTAAACTAACTACCCTCTGGTACCCTGGGGCCAGGGGCTGATACGATTCCTGATAATTGAGCAAACTTTTGTAACCAGGTGACTGTTCTATAAAGACTAGTCACATACAAACATCCTGTTTCCACATAGAATGCTGGATTACATGACTCACTTTATGCAAATATCTTTTAACACGTGACCCCGCAACATTACTTTGTTCCTTTGTTTCTAAACACCTTGAACTCGTGAACCCGCTTGACTCCTCGCAGTCCGTATCACGAGTTTAACCATCACACATCTCCTCTTCGTCTCCTGTTTTACAGGTAATTTACCATGTCAGGCGATCAAGGTGATCGTCGAAGGAGCTGGAGAAAACGATGATGTCATCCAAGTAGATTAAAAGAGACTCGAACTGTTGGTCCCCTAGGCATGACGTCATCAGTCGCTGGAAAGTTGCTGGAGCATTCTGGAGACCAAACGGCATCCGGATACATTCAAAGAGTCCCATGGGAGTCGTAAATGCTGTCTTTGGTCGATCCTTCTCCGCAACCTTTACCTGCCAATACCCACTTGTTAGGTCCAGGGTGGTGAAGTACTTTGCATTCCCAAGTGCATCGAGGGCCTCGTCGATCCTAGGCATTGGGAAAGCATCCCGTCTCGTCTTGCCATTCAGGTGACGGTAATCTATGCACAGACGAATGGAGTCATCCTTCTTGCGTACCACCACAATGGGAGAAGCGTACGGGCTATGACTTTTCTTGATTACTCCTGCCTGTTCCATACCATGAATGTGTCCGATAGACCCATCACCATCGGCAAGAATGTCCCTCTGGCTCAACTTTTCCTAGTGTGTGCCATCGAAGAAGCCTCTAAGAATCAGCTCACACCTCCTTCAGGACCTTCCCCGTTGCTGGCACAGACCTCAGCGAGCTTCCCTGAACTCGACTTAGCCAGCTCCCCCATTACTCCGGAGGAGAAGTTGCGGCTGGAGCATCTTCTTGCTGAATACTCAGACGTGTTCTCACAACATGACTTTGATTATGGGTTGGCTAAGGACATCGAACATGACATCCCACTTGTAGATGAAGATCCATTCCGTCTTCCCTACCGGCGAATTCCCCCTGCTCAGTTCCAAGAGGTGAGACGACACATCCAGGAGATGGAACAGGCAGGAGTAATCAAGAAAAGTCATAGCCCGTACGCTTCTCCCATTGTGGTGGTACGCAAGAAGGATGACTCCATTCGTCTGTGCATAGATTACCGTCACCTGAATGGCAAGACGAGACGGGATGCTTTCCCAATGCCTAGGATCGACGAGGCCCTCGATGCACTTGGGAATGCAAAGTACTTCACCACCCTGGACCTAACAAGTGGGTATTGGCAGGTAAAGGTTGCGGAGAAGGATCGACCAAAGACAGCATTTACGACTCCCATGGGACTCTTTGAATGTATCCGGATGCCGTTTGGTCTCCAGAATGCTCCAGCAACTTTCCAGCGACTGATGACGTCATGCCTAGGGGACCAACAGTTCGAGTCTCTTTTAATCTACTTGGATGACATCATCGTTTTCTCCAGCTCCTTCGACGATCACCTTGATCGCCTGACACTTGTCTTCAATCGGCTCCGTCAACAAGGGTTGAAATTGAAGCCTAGGAAGTGTCACCTCCTTCAGACCAAGGTCAAGTATCTGGGCCATGTGATCAGCCAGGAGGGAATCGAGACTGACCCTGAGAAAACCTCATCTGTGACGGACTGGCCTCGTCCGAAGACCAGCAAAGATGTACGTAGGTTTTTAGGATTCACAGGATACTATAGGAGGTTTGTGCCAGGGTATGCGAAAACAGCGAAGCCATTGTTTCAGCTCACAGAAGGAGGTGGTCGACGCAAGGCTACCCGGAAACCACTCCCTCCCTTCAATTGGACTGAAGAATGCGAAGCGGCCTTCGAGCTACTCAAATCAAAACTAACGTCTCCTCCAGTACTAGGCTTCCCAGACTTTGAGACCCCATTCCTTCTTGAGGTTGATGCGTCTGGTTCTGGCCTTGGGGCAGTCATCAGTCAACTCCAGGATGGTAAGAAGAGGGTGATTGCTTTCGCAAGCAAGGCCTTATCACCATCCGAGAGCAAATACCCAGCTCATAAGCTCGAATTCCTGGGATTGAAGTGGGCTGTGGTAGACAAGTTTCGTGAGTATCTCCTAGGTCGCCGATTCCATGTCCTGACAGACAACAATCCACTCCTATATGTCACCAGTTCTGCAAAGCTGGATGCAACTGGCCAGCGATGGGTTGCAGCACTTGCAGACTTTGATTTCAGTGTGGAATACAGGAGTGGGAGGCTCAACGCCGCAGCAGACGCTCTTTCAAGGTTACCAGAGGCGTCGGCTGGAGTACCAACTCAAGATGTGCAAGTCGACTGCAGCCATTTAGCAGTGTCAGCTGTTCTGCAAGGAGGATTGCAACCGTCTGGATTTGTTCATCCCACAGCTCTCCAGTTGGCAGCCGGTGCATCTAACCCAGGCAACCAAGGTGAAAGTGAGACGGGAACACCCTCCATCGACATCATTCCAGTGGAAACGATTGCTCGGCAGCAAAGATCGGATCCTGATCTGTCGGTAGTTATGCCGTATGTGGAGCGAGGCTCCAAACCTACCAAGCAGGAGTTTCAAGTGTGCTCTCCAGATGCTAAGCTCATTCTCAGGCAGTACCAACGCCTAGAACTAAAGTCAGGAGTTCTTCATCGGCGGTACCAGGACTCTGCTGGGACACTGCGTCATCAACTGCTACTCCCACGTTGTCATCACAAACTGGTTCTTGGTCACCTCCATGATGATGTTGGTCACCCTGGGGCGGAACGAACTCTGGACAATCTTCGCCAGCGTTTCTTCTGGGCAAGGATGACACAAGATGTGCATGCCTGGTGTACCACCTGTAGGCGATGCTGCCTGAGGAAGACACCGACTTCAGGGAACCGTGCTCCCCTTTCGAGCATCCACACATCTGAACCGCTGGAGCTGGTGTGCATTGACTTCCTGAAGTTGGATAAATCTAAAGGTGGCTACGAGAATGTCCTGGTGGTAACTGACCATTTTACCAGGTATGCACAAGCCTACCCCACAAGGGATCAGCTCGCTACAACAGTGGCTAAGACCTTGTGGGATAATTTCTTTGTTCACTACGGGTTTCCCCGCAGAATACACGCAGACCAAGGGAGAAACTTTGAGAGCCACCTCATTGCAGAACTCTGCAAAGTGGCGGGGATCAAAAAGAGCCGAACCACTGCCTACCATCCGCAGGGGAATGGAACAACGGAGCGCTTCAATCGGACTTTGATCAACATGGTCGGAACTTTAGACCCCTCGCAGAAGGCCAGTTGGAAGGATCATCTTGGACATCTGACCCATGCCTATAATGCAACAAAGCATGAGTCTACTGGCTACGCTCCCTTTCATCTTATGTTTGGCAGGCACCCAAATCTCCCGGTAGATGTCATCTTCGGTATTCCATCTCAAAGTGAAGATCAGGGATATGATGACTATGTCACACGATTCCGGGAAGGTCTTCGAACAGCCTACGATCTTGCGGCAGGGAAATCGATGCTGGCGAAAGATCGCCAGAAGGTCCTATTCGACAAGAAGGCCAAACTGACTTCACTTTTACCGGGAGATCGTGTGCTGGTCATGGACAAGTCCACAGGCGGACAGAAGCTGGCAGACAAATGGGAGTCAACACCCTACATCGTGTTGAGTAAACATCCCGAGCTGCCAGTGTATGTGGTCCAACGACCAGACACGAAGCGGGAGCGGACTGTTCATCGAAACCTTTTAACCCCCTGTATGTTCCTGCCCCTTGAAGAAACTGCCCCCAAACCAAACATAGCGACCAATCGACCTAAGGCTGACCAGACTGAGGGACAAGTGGAATCTTCTCATAACGAAGAAACAGAAGATCTGTTACTTCGGGTGCCTGAAGTGATTGGTCCAGCCCGAGACCATCATGATCGACACCAGGAAACTGGTAGAGTCCCGATCCTCCCAGAGGGCGTAGAATATCCTCAACGCCCTGCTGAAGACCCACCCTCCATCATTGACTTAACCCCCGCTGACCCACCGATTGACACACCTCCCATAACCGATCCACACCCAATAGATGATCTCCCTTCTTCAGATGACCTACCTCCCTCTGATAATCCAACCCCCTGCGATGACTCATCCCTCGCTCAGGAACCTCCTCCTTCGAATAACCAACACCCCTTAGATAATCTTCCTTCTTCAGGTGAGCAAACTCCCACTGAAGATCTCGATGATGGAACCCCGATTAGACGAAGTGGACGCACGCGTCGCCCTGTTGAACGGCTCCAATACAATACTCTCGGTCACCTCCTTAATCTCTCCGTTTATCAAACAAAATTAGAGGCTGGGAAGAAGCTGTGGGCACGGTGGAAGAGTCCCGGTATGAATGTAGCTAGGGCTAAGTTAGGTATGGTATAGGAGACATTTTTTTAAACACTAATTTACAATAGTGTGATTTTATTGAATGTTAATTCTTTTTGTTAATTATTTATATATTTTTTGAATATAAATTGTTTTATATGCCGGGAGGCATTGTTTCGAAGGAGGGGAGAGTGTAACCAGGTGACTGTTCTATAAAGACTAGTCACATACAAACATCCTGTTTCCACATAGAATGCTGGATTACATGACTCACTTTATGCAAATATCTTTTAACACGTGACCCCGCAACATTACTTTGTTCCTTTGTTTCTAAACACCTTGAACTCGTGAACCCGCTTGACTCCTCGCAGTCCGTGTCACGAGTTTAACCATCACACATCTCTTCTTCGCCTCCTGTTTTACAGGTAATTTACCATATTTTGTATTATACTTATATTTAAGTAAATCATTATTATCATGTTATATAACATTGTGCGGTTGTACTGATGTATGATTGGATATGTTCTGATGTTCGCATTTGTAGATATCGTTGTTTTAAGGGAAGAATTTAAGTTAAGAAAGTGTAGCTTTCTTACAACTATTTGTGAAGCGTTATACTGTATGGGTGAATTCACATTGTACATAACTACCGTATTTAGCTTTCTTACTTAAAGATATGAGCTAATCAATATTTTGTCGTTTATGAACCACTATTGTGATTCTATATAGTTAGCATTTGACATATTCTAGTTGGGGAAATATTATTACGATTTTCCATATTCGATTTGATAACGTTTTGAGAGATCTCCATCTCCGAAGGAGATAACCTTTGATTTGACAATGAACCGGCCAGATTTTGCTAGTCTATAAGTCCGTACTTTCTTATAATATGTATCGAGTTATTATGTCGTTTATTTTGTTCAGGATCTTACATTATCATGCCAAGATAATAATCATGTTAATATGTGTTCCGATATACCAGGGATTGGTGTGGAATTGGTGTACAACTTCATAATCATTTATCTATGATACATTGGTGTCTGCGTGATTAGACTATGTACGTTTACACTGTGTGTAGGGATTGAGCGCATCTTTGAGAACAAAGAAAGGATTACAACTTTTAACTAATAGTACCAGTACAAGTATTACCTTGACAAAGAGGAACTTGGGCTTTTTAGGTTTATTTGTCTCAACTCTGTAATCTGTATAGAGCAGGTACTATAGCATTAGTAGCTGAAGTAAATATGCTTTAGCCGTCACTATTATATATGTATGAGTGGGTTTTATTATGGTCCAAACGCTCATGTATCTTTACAGTATGAATTAAGTTAGAGAACAACAATTATTAATCATTTGCACGATATATGTCTAGTTTACGAAAGCACTATATATTTATCACTCGGTAGTCTCCAGTTGTATATTATCAGTCAGACATGTATAAATCTATTTAGTCTATTCCTTTTATGTTAGTTATAGTTTCTTCGTTATAATTAGTTAGTACATATTTGTTATCGTCTTGTTTACTTCATTTAGGTTCAGTCGAGTTAGATATTGGTTATCTTCGTAGTTCAGCAGTATACGTTTCGAGTATTTGATATCAAGTTAATAGTACTATACATTATCCATTCTAGTGAATGATAAGTCTTTGTTTGGTTAAATATTGGAAAGGGACATGTTGTTGATATTTACTTTGCCATTACATCTAATGGCTAAGTGTGGATGTAAACCTACATATTAGTAGGATAGGAACTATAGAAGTGTATATTTTGTGAGTTTGTTTGTTGAATACGAATATTCAATTATGTTTATGTATATTATTACTTGTTATTAAAAGCAGTCCGTGTCACGAGTTTAACCATCACACATCTCCTCTTCGTCTCCTGTTTTACAGACTCATCTCATCTCTATTTTTGGTACCCTACTCTTACAAACGTAACGAGGGCTACACTTTCAAATTTATTTCATCCTTACTATTGCTGGAGCGTCACGATGTGACGGACATGTGCGCTAAGAAGCCACCATTATTATTATTATTATTATCCCTTTAATCGTTCAGCAACAGATAACATCATTTTCACTTTGATCCGCATCAGCTCCTACATCTTATTCCCAGCATACCATTTCGAAAAGGATGTCTCTTTTCGGCCATGTAATATTGATTTAACATGTAAGTTTTTACATAAAACACTGACCATATTCACTTTGATATGCATCAGCCCCTTCATCTTTCATTTCCAGCATACAATTTTTGGGGTCTCTTCTCGGCCATTTAATGTTGATTTAACATGTACATTTTAGAGTGTCTGTTAGCAACATTTTGGATCAGTTCCAAACAGAGCGTTTAGCTTCAATATTTTATATATATTTTCATTTTCCTAATGCTTTCTTCCTTGCACATGACTAACCACGAATATTCACTATTCGTTTTTTCAGTTTCAGTTTCATCCTGTAATCATATTATCCTTATTTATGGTTACACAACTAACACCTCATTGTCGTTATTGACTTTTGATACGGGAAGGAAATGAATGTTTTTTTAAGATCTCAGAATAGATACATGTTAAGTATCTTTCCTTTTTTCTTTCTTGGCACAGGATTCTTCTCTCTTCAATTTCAAGGAGTCGCGGTTCTATCCTGGTACTTCAATTGTAAAAATAGTGGTATTATAATGGTAGTAACATTTATATAGCGCTTGATGGTGAGTGAGGGAGCATCCCTGGACCAAATTAAAAAAAGAGTATAGGCTTCCTTGAATGATTATAAGAGCATTGGAACTGCGCAGTATTCAAAATAAACGTCAACACTTTCAAATCAACTTAGCATATGCTTTTATGACTGCCTCTGTGAAATTTTATACCATTTATTGTTTCAACTAAAATACAGTTTGAGATACACATAAAAATTAAAATAGATACAACTATTCCACTATATACCATAATGACTATCCAGGCTAATATAGGAGCCACATAAGAATATGCTTACTATATCGTTCAACATAAAAACAATTATCACTTTTTTAAAGAGCTGTTGACAAACTATTGTTACGTGAAGGATGCATTGAGCTCAAAATGTTAATCATCTAGAAAGCGTTATTTTTCTTGTTGGTGGTGTCTAGAAAATGACACATGTTTCGCAGTTTCGTTTGTGGTACAGATACAAAACCTATATGCAGAAACTCAAATATACTGTCACCCATTTCGTAATAACAATTTGTCTTACTTCTGTTCATGAAATGATTGTGCAAATACGATTTACTCTTGACAGATAGAGTTCATATCTTCTCAGAACTGTATCTTTCTGGATCAATCTTTTTTCGATCGGTAAAGGTCTAAGAAGATGTAAGCCTTAGCTATCAAAATAAATTATGTAGTCATAATCTTTAATTTTTTCATGAAAAGAACTAAAGTATTCCTACTCTATGGGCTACAGTGTACACCCCTGCACACGTAATAGTACTGTAGGCCAGGCTTTTGACCTTTTTGAAATGGAGGTTGTTGTATGGCTTATTTATGGAATGATTATACCAAGAAGTTACCAGCAACTTCTTGATTATACGAACAGCTCATGTGGTACATTACATAGAATCGTTTTGATATTATCCCGTGTCCTCAGCTTGAAGTCTACTTTAGGTTTCAAGAGCTCCCAGCTGGTGACCTTTAAGTTTGAACATACCATCTTTCTTCTTCTCCCCCCTCTCTCTCCTTTTCTCTTCTCTCTCTCCCCCCTCTCTCTCTCTATATATACATCTGTCTTTAGCTCTTTATCTCCCTCTCTCTTCCTTCATTTCCATTCCCCTTTACCTCTCTCTCCCCTTTCCACTATCTCTCTCTCTCTCTCTCTCTCTCCCACAATATCTATCTTCCCTTTCTTTCTTGCACTTATTTGCCGCCCTTCTTTGTCGCCCTTCTCTCTCTCCTTTCCCCCTTTCTCCCTGTCTTACTATCTCCCCCTCAGTTTCCATTGTTTGGGTGATGTACATACCCTTTCTTTATACTTCTATGTTTATTATATTGTTTGTTCTGTCCTTTCATTTGTCTTCTTAATTATGTTTTTCTCTGTGTTTCTGTCCTTATCTTCCTCTCAAACCCTGTTGCCCTCGCCCCTCAATTTTATTCCTTTTCTTTCTTCGAGTATATTCTTTGTCTTGAACTTTTCTATAAGAGAGGGAGATAGAGTTAGAGACAGAATGTATATAACGCTCTTCTCTCTTTCTCTCTCTCTCTCTCTCTCTCTCTCTCTCTCTGTCTCTCTCTCTATCTATCTATCTTTTTTTCTCCTTTCTTTTTCTCTCCCCTCTATAACTGCTGTATGTAGGCTGACGGGGCACATTAATTTGTATGCGGAAATAATACAGCATAATGTATCAGAAATAACATGACCACTCATTTACAAGAATAATTTTAAGATTGGAGGGATAGAAAGCGAAAGCGAAACTCCACGTCGTGGCTGTGCATAATGACCATGTGTTTTGATGATGGAATAAGGAGTGTGCTCATTATCTGGGCTCTGCGTGCATGAATCGGGTGAGTCTACTTTGGTTACTGCGTCTTGTGCCCGGCCAGGCACGGACTGTCACCTCTGAATATTGGTTACTTCACGACGAAATTCGGGTAATTAATATTCTTATTTTGACGGGGGAATTGGTGATGAGATTATGATTAGTGGTCTGGGTAAATGAAGAATAACAAAATAGAAAGATGGAAAGAGAGAGAGAGAGAGAGAGAGAGAGGGGGGGGGGAGTAGAGAGAGAAAAAGGAGAGAGAGAGAGAGAGAGAGAGAGAGAGAGATAGAGAGAGAAACAGAAAGAGAACGAAAATGAAGAGAGAGAGAAGAGAGAGAGAGAGAGAGAGAGAAAGAGTCTCATTGTGTTTTCCATTGATATTTCCTAGTCTAAGTGAGATACAGAAATCATAAGAGAATATTTTCCTGCAAAATTGCGCAGATCTACACAGACAGTCATTCTTTTTTTTGAATTCAGAAACGGAGAGAGTGTTTTCAAAGTCAGAACTACGACGTTTACAAACTGACATCGCCAGATGTGCCTTTGGTTCGTCGATTAAAATAACAGACAATCCCCCTGATCAATTTTAACGCGATGATGAGGATTGCCCGAGTTTGGATAGTGGAATCGTAGCAGCGGTGATAATTCTCGCTCTCGTAGAGCGTTAACCCTGTGATTGAGGGGACACCCTTCCGGCTCCGTCTAGATGTGTGTTATTTGGTGCCGCCTGAAACGTTTAAAGATAAACTTGAGTTCTGGTAAATAGAGAAAATGAATTTTCTCACAGAATCCAACGAAATTTACACGGAAGATTCAAGATTATAAATAAATGACATGTGCCAAGCAATTTTGGTAGAAAATGTATAGTGGCTGAGTAATGAGCGTAGAAAGATAAGGCGTCCGGGTAAGTAGGCCGGACACCATGCACTTAACACGTGTCACTATGTGCAAATGGGAGTTGTGGATTTAAGGTGATGCCCAGTAAGTTTTTTTCTGCATTTGTTTTTATTTTACTGGTTTGCACAACCAATCTACTGCAGGATAAACAATTGAGAATAAATCATAGCAATTTTGTCTCAAAATACGATTCCCATACCAGAGCTCAAGATTAGCTTTAAATAAATTATGAAAAGAAAATATCAAAGCCATCATAAACATTAACTACAACAGTCTAAGTAGAATGTATGGATTGAATTACATCGAAGTGTATATGAAAGGTGCCTAAAGGCTACTTTGTCAATTTTCAAATGCTTCCTCTCTCTCATTCTCTCCGTCTCTATCTTTCGTTCTTACCTCTGTGTCTCTCTTTCTAAATATATAATATTAATTGTTATCTCGGTCTGTCCTCTATGTCTTGTATACTTTGATCCCATTGATATTTTCCTCTATATTCTATTTCGCCCTACTCCCATTGTTTCCCCATTCAGTCTTGATCTCTATTTTTGTCTTATATAAGTTCTCTTCGAATTCAATTCAATTCAATTCAGTTCAATTCAGTTTATTTCACATGTCTTAAAAAAAATACAATGAAAAGTAAAGCAATTTAAAATCAAATAACTAATATGACATTATACATTATTAAAGACACACAAAAAGTGCAAACAAAAACACAACACTTAGTCTCTTTTTTCTTTCTCTCCTACCCTCTCTCTCTCCCTCTCTCTATCTCTCTCTCTACCTCTCTCTCCCTCTCTCTTTCTATCTCCCTTTCTCTCTCTCTCTTTTTCTATATCTCTTCCTCTACCTCTATCCAGCTCTCATTCTTCCACCCCTCGCACGTTCTCCTATTCTTGTCAGCTTTATATCTCAATGCTCCTTGTATTTGACGGATTTGACGAGCAACGTTAGGTTAAATTATTATGAAGTCTTAAAAGGTTCTTTTGTACATTGGTTAATTTTTGACGACAAATGTAATAATACGAGATGACAGAGGCACGACGGGTGTAACTAACGCAATGATGTGTGTTTCGAAGCGTACATATTTTCGATTCACTTTTGTGTAGCTTTGCTTTTCTCGTTACTCTTCCTTTGCTGCCCTTTTCTCAGTTCATCCCCAGTGCCATATTTTCAGAATATGAGCAAATCTTGCACTTTTTTGTCTATGAATATATGTTTTAAGTTGAGTATTGTATTTTCTCACACGAGACTTCTTCGGGATTTATCGTGGTCATTTTGTTTGCATGACTTGTCCGAACCGCTGAATATGGTATTCAAAATTTGATTAAAATCACGTGAATGTGGAGGGGTTTTCCCTCTCGTTTGTTGCAATTTACACGACCCAGTAATCACACGGGAGTCTATCAGTAATCCGAAAAACTCTCTGCATCCTCTTCTGTCTATCTCTCTTCCACCCCCCCTCTCTCTCTCTCTCTCTCTCTCTCTCTCCCTGTACCTATCTATCTATCTATCTATCTATGTATCTATCTATCTAACTATTTAAATATTTATATCTTTTGAAATATTTATCTCTCTCTAAATATCTGTCTATCTATCTATCTATCTATCTAACGGTTTGAATATTTATCTATTTATCTACCTATATGCAACTTGCTAAATATTAATCCCTTTCTATATATGTCTATCTGTCTACCTATCTATCTATCTACCTTTCTAAGTATTTATCTATCTATCTATACGCATTTCTATGTAGCTATCTATCTAACTATCTGTACATCTATCTACATATATTTTCAGTTTTTTTTCAGTTTCAAGTTTTTTATTTCTGCATTTTCCATAAACAATAACAAAATAACAATGAATACATTTTAGCAATATAATGATAAGTAATACAAGTAGTAATTCATATAAATAAATAAATATAAATAATCAATAGTACAATTAATCGTATTTGAAAAGAAAGAAAAGGGGGAGAATGCAGAAGACCGATATCGTAAGCAGAGCTTGAAATGATACCGGCCTTACAAAAGGAGGAGAGGAGACAGGAAGAAAGAGCGGGTGAAGAGAGTGCTGTGCAAAGTGAAGAGTGCACTGCGCGAGCTCCTCAATCTATCAAAATAATTTCCTTTTTATATACAAATAAACAATGAATATTAAAACAAAATACATGTAGTATATTATGACCAGAATCTAATTTTCATACCTTATCAATAAATATTCTTTCATCTTCACTTTAAAGGAAACAAGTGTTGTACATAATTTTAATGTTATAAGCAAGGAGTTCCACACATCGGGTCCATTGTGTCTTATTGATTTTTGATTTATCTATCTATCTATCTATCTATATATCAATATGTCTATATATCAATATGTCTAATGATCTATCTAACTATCTATCTATCTATCTATCTATCTGTCTATCTATCTATCTATCTATCTATCTATATATCTATCTATCTATCTATCTATCTATCTATATATCAATATGTCTATATATCAATATGTCTAATGATCTATCTAACTATCTATCTATCTATCTATCTATCTGTCTATCTATCTATCTATCTATCTATATATCTATCTATCTATCTATCTATATATCAATATGTCTATATATCAATATGTCTAATGATCTATCTAACTATCTATCTATCTATCTATCTATCTGTCTATCTATCTATCTATCTATCTATCTATATATCTATCTATCTATCTATCTATCTATCTATATATCAATATGTCTATATATCAATATGTCTAATGATCTATCTAACTATCTATCTATCTATCTATCTATCTGTCTATCTATCTATCTATATATCTATCTATCTATCTATCTATCTATCTATATATCAATATGTCTATATATCAATATGTCTAATGATCTATCTAACTATCTATCTATCTATCTATCTGTCTATCTATCTATCTATCTATCTATATATCTATCTATCTATCTATCTATCTATATATCAATATGTCTATATATCAATATGTCTAATGATCTATCTAACTATCTATCTATCTATCTATCTGTCTATCTATCTATCTATCTATCTATATATCTATCTATCTATCTATCTATCTATATATCAATATGTCTATATATCAATATGTCTAATGATCTATCTAACTATCTATCTATCTATCTATCTGTCTATCTATCTATCTATATATCTATCTATATATCTATCTATCTATCTATCTATCTATCTATCTATATATCAATATGTCTATATATCAATATGTCTAATGATCTATCTAACTATCTATCTATCTATCTATCTATCTAATCTAGCTGTCTAATTATCTATTTATCTATCTACATATATTTTGTACATGACTACCTATCTATCTTTCTATCTATCTATCTAACTTCCTAAATATTTATATCAATCTGCCTCTTTATCTCCGTGCCCTTCTCTCTTCTCATTCCACTTCACCCCTCTCTTTCCCTTACTCATTCTCTGTTTCTGTCTTCAATTTTTGCTTCATCTCCGTCGATCGTTATTTACTATTCTAAATCTAGGTTGATCGTCAGAAAAAGCACATAGCTTGATGTTCTTGCAAACATGCATATACATTCAACTGTTCTAATGGTTAAGATTTAAAAAATAAAACGAGACGAGTTAACAATTTTAAAAATGATTTCAGCTTTCATGACTTTCAGGGAAAATGCATTACAGTCTTGCTCTGCATGAATGACTGCATTAGGCTGTCAATAAAAATGAGTTATTCATTAAGTTCATGATGGATCGTGCTGATATGAAATACGTTTAATATCCAGTAAACATCCATCTGTATGTACTGATATTATTCGTAGGCGCATAATTAGTATATCAATATTTTATTGATTCAGTATCAGTCTTTAATGTAATCCCGAGAGCCTTCTGACAGATTTACTTCTGCAATTTTTAAATTTAATATCATTAAGTGATATTCTTTTATTGTATACAAAATTAAATCACTCTGAATATCGACAGCCCACGGGAGGCAATTAAAGAAGATTTGACAGTGATCGACAGGATGACGAATGTTGTCAATGTATGATATTTATAGAATAGCTTAATTGTTTCGAACCCATCAAATAGCACTTCAGGTGATTCGTCATATTTGTCTATTTGCGAATGAACGGATAACGGTTCATGGTAATCGCCTCTCCACAGTTAATGTTT
Source organism: Strongylocentrotus droebachiensis (assembly GCA_035222895.1). Lineage (NCBI taxonomy): Eukaryota > Metazoa > Echinodermata > Echinoidea > Camarodonta > Strongylocentrotidae > Strongylocentrotus > Strongylocentrotus droebachiensis. The sequence continues at coordinate 30,845 of JAVYIG010003945.1, forward strand.
TAAGAATTTGTTTCATTATTCATTATAGTGACAAAACATTGGAATGAAACTTGTTCAATGTGTTCTCACAGACTCCCATTCTTTTACAAGTGTACACATAATTATTGTTTGTCGGAGATACTTTGGAGATCTGACCATGATTTATCATGATTTACAGTACAAAATGTATGTTTCTGGAAGGAACTCTTCAGCAAGTCTTTCTACGCCTAAAAGCTCACTGCACTATATTGCAATCTCATAAAGATGTTCAAACAAGTCCGTGCCCTTACAGCACTTCATTGGTTTTACAACTATTCGTCGTACGTGACAATTCAAATGCTAGCCAGGATATACATATTTTGTAAATTATTTTACGTCTTTGTTGTTTATTTCCGCTCGAGAAGGAGAAGACGATGAAGGAGGATTTAGAAGAAGAAGAAGGAAAAGAAAAATAGTAGTAAAAGTCGATGGAGATGAATTTAGAATAAGAAGATGAAGAAGAAGAAGAAGAAGAAGAAGAAGAAAAAGGAAGATGATGATGATGATGATGATGATGATGATGATAATGATGATGAAGATAAAGAAGAAACGAAGGATAAGAGGACATATTAGTAGTAGAAGTAGGCGAAGATGAAGGAGAATTTAGTAGAAGAAGAAGTAACAGAAAAAGTAAGAGAAGAAGAAGATGAGAGACTCTACAAAACAGCTGAGAATGGTTGCTATGTTTTTTTTTTATCAAGTGAAATCATAGAATCCTATGAACAAAAAGTGTAGGCCGTACCAAGACTAACATTTGAAAGAATACAGGAACATGGGCGGTGAGTGAATGAATGAGTGTGTGTGTGTAAATGAGAGAGAAAGAACGAGAGAGAGAGAGAGAGAGACATTTTCAAAGTTAATTATGACTGTCCTATATGTCGAGTATGCGTGAACTATAATTTGGCGCGAATCGAACTCTTCAAATGATTCTCATTATTCTGGCGGCAGTTATTTTGGTAGGCCCACTGGGGGAAAAAAAAGAAAAATTATATTTACACGAGATGAGTTCAATAATGTATCCTGCTAAATTGTCGTGACTTTTGAGCTCTAGGTGCTAAACCAATATGGTTGGCTGGATGCAGAGATGGATTTAGGGGGTAAGGGGGGGGGGGGGGGGGAGCCCGTTGTGCGTCTGACGTATTTTTTTCTCAGCTCGTCAATTAGAAATTTAAAATATATATATTTTTCAGACTTGTGCCACCTCCCCCGGCACGTTCACATTGCTATCACATCAAGGAGTCAACCTGCTCTTGTTTTATTATTTGTATTTAATAAACAAAGTTTCTTAATAAATGAATAATCATGAATATTTCTGAATGATTTGATATACTTGATAAAGATATGCCAAATTAATTCATATATTTCATTTTTTTAATTTTATATCGGTATAGGGCTGGCTTCAGCCTTTACGGCTGTTCTTCAAATTATATATCATTTGTATGTCTTGTATATTTCCTGAACGAGCACAACTCAACTTCATCTAGGCTAAACATGATTATGAAAAACACAATGTGTAGGTGGCTTCCAATTTACAGTTCGCTGTAAATTCAAGGTTTCTGATATTGGAGCCCACACATTGACGTACGCGACGATAAACGACTAGATTAACCCAGAAGGGGATACGTATAAAAAACTTACCCTACATTACCAAAAAACAGTAAATATCATCAACCAATACCCAAAGGATGCAGTCCCCGGGCGCTATTTATGTTCCCGCTAAAATGAAGTGATTTCTTATTCAAAGCTACTCGACTAACGAGGCGTTTAATGATGATCGCCGGGATAGCAGTTGAATGTAGATGACCCCGCTATTTAATTCAGAGCTCGTCGCGTTTACCGGGGAAACGATCGGTGTCGCACGCGTGGAGGTGTCGCGCCATTTCTCGCTCTAAATTCCGAGAAAAACTCGAATGCGGAAGGTGATATGTCTGTTTTTTAGGCGAGTGATGGAGAGGGAGAATGAGAGGGAAGCAGAAAAGGCTTGGCTTAATCTGCTCTAAATCTGCGATTCTGCTCCATCACACCCACCAATTAGAAGATAGGCTTGACGGTATCTCCTTGCACCCACTTCACCACCACCACCACCACCATTACCACCACAACTCCTACCATCAGATACAATCTTGCTTCCTGCATATATATTTCATTATCTTATTAAACTTAAAAAAGAGATTGACCATCTTAGATAATGATTATGGTTCTTATAAGTAGTTTCTGGGTTACATTATTAACCGAGGTTGAGTTGGCAGCATCTTCCCACCATGTTTCCACTGTGTTTACACTTATCTTACAATGGGTAACACAATATGACACAGTGTGACGTCATGGAAAATGCATTGTGTACGGTTCACAGTGTAAAATGTGAAAATACGGTGCCCACACTTGTTTGAATCTATGGAATATAGTTTGACACATTGTGGCAATACACTCTGCACTGTCTTGGCATAGTGTAAACACTCTTTTCGTTCTATGGACGTCCATCAATTAGGATACAGGGCATATTTAGAAAACTTTCGCAGTATTGTATTAGCCATGTTAACACACCCTTTCCACGCGGTTCCCCACTTCGCGTCACATTTTGACACAGTATTATACATTACTGGGTTACATTCAATTACAGGTTGTATTAAGACGTTTTCGTTCAGCATCCGAAATGTAAACACACTTTTCCACACTGTTTTACAATATGTGACACAGTATAACACACTTTGGCTTCAGAAAAACCCCTCAATATGTCCGCCTTAGAACGTGCCCGATCTTAAATATTTGGAACCATTTTACTGTAGCCACAATGTAAAACCATTTTTTTTTAACACTCTTTCATACCATGTGAGACAGTATGACAGAGTTCTAGCCTCAAGAAAAAAAAATATCACAGTATGTACGCTTTAAACTAAGTGTGCCCAAATACATATTTGATTTGGAACTCTTTGACACCATTCGGGTGTTTACACAATAACAGGTGTTGTCAATCACGAGGATTTGCCTTCAGTTTCAGTTTGATGTATAACACTTTGCCTTTTCGACCAATTCCACCTATGGTAAATTCATCATCTTACATTTCAATCACCCGAGGACTCTCCGAAAAACTAGGTTTTACAAAAAAAATTGGACTACGGGTTTGCTGTGTGTAGACTTGTACACCCATTAACGGTATTCCCACCAAGCCTGGTTTTCAGCGAATTATGACCTTCTGCACATGGAAACTGACGACCCTTTCCCTTTAAATAAAATTGAAGATCTAACCTCAAGGTGAACTTGAAGTCTAAACGTCTCCGTAACTCGTGGACAATATAAATTTACGCGTTGTTTCGGTGATGATATTGATTTAGCTTAAGGTATTTGCCAACCATGCTAACATTACCGAATCAATACAGTAATTCTGAAACATAAAGAAGACACGCGAGATAGAGGGATGGAGAAATAGAGAAGGGTTGAGAGAGATAGAAAGGGGAGAAGGAAGGGTACAGAGTTTAAACCAACATGTACCTAAATGTATGAGCCAAAATGTTGAAAAGAAGAGGGGAGAGAGAAGAGGTGTGTTTATGTATGTTGTGTGCGTGTGCGCGCGTGTGTTCGAGAGAGAGAGAGAGAGAGAGTGAGAGAGACGAAAGAGAAAGAGAGAGTTTAAAGCGACTTGTACCTAAATTTACTAGCCAAAATGTTCTAAAGGAGAAGGGGAGATAGAAGAAGTGTGTTAATGTTTGTTGTGTGTGCGTGTGCGTTTGTGTGAGGGAAGGAGTGAGAGAAAAGAGAGAGAGAGAGATTAAAACGACTTGTACCTAAAATGTACTAGCCAAAATGTTGTAAAGGAGAAGGGGAGAGAGAAGAAGTGTGTTAATGTTTGTTGTGTGTGCGTGTGCGTGAGAGAGAGAGAGAGAGAGAGAGAGAGAGAGAGAGAGAGAGAGAGAGAGCATGACTGGTACAGAGTTAAAAACGACTTGTACTTAAAATTAATGTACTAGCCATAACGTTGAGAAGGAGAGGGGGAGAGAGAGAGAGAAGAAGTGTGTTTATGTATGTCGTGTGTGCATGTGTGTGAGAGAGGGAAGAGAGAAAGAGAGAGAGAGAGAGAAGGAAAACAAAATCCCAGATCGGTCAAGGTCTACATCAAGTTCAAAGCAGGTGCAATCAATCTTCCGAAGTCGAATGCTCGATTGAGGTCGCAAAGGTAATACTCAGATCACAATTCGTGATCAGTTTCGCGCCATTTTCTTGCAAAGTAATATCCAAATGTTAACCCATCCGCCATCTTGGTTTTCAGAGGGCATATTGGGATACGGCAATCTGAACTACATTAAATAAATTAGTCTCGGAGCGAATGCTCGATTGAGGTCGCAAAGGTAATACTCAGATCACAATTCGTGATCAGTTTCGCGCCATTATCTTGCAAAGTTATACCCAAATGTTAACCCATCCGCCATCTTGGTTTCAGAGGGCATATTGGAATACGGCAATCTAAACTACATTGAATAACGTAGTCGGCCCCGGGAAAGCAGCTTAAGTTCTTTGAATGTAGGATCTCCATCGGAGAAAGAGGGATTAATGTTTTAAATTGTTTTAAATAAATGATCATACCTATGTCTTGAAATTAGTAAGCGAATCCAAGTTCTATGAAATATTACAGGTTTTGTTTAAATACAACTCGTGTTGAAACTTATCATGAAAATTAAACTTGAAGTTTAGGAATGGAACTGGATTTAAAGTAACACGTTAAACTTGTCTGCTATAAAAATCCACCAACAGTTTTAAAGGCAGGAAAATGATTTTAAAATATAAAACTTTTCGTCATCTTTTTTCGAGTCTGTTTGTGTTTGTAAATGACATAGTGTGTTTCCCAAATGGATGTTCGTCTTAAAAAAGAACGGTAAAAAAGGCAAATTACTCCTTCATACGGTATTTTTTTCTTCAAAGAATTTAGTCGTGTTATTTTTTACACATTTATCACATTAATGATTGAGTTATGCATATTATCACATCTTTCATTCATAATAATGACAGTGAAAGATTACTCGACTTCGTGATAAAAAAAGGTGAAAAAATGAAGGATATTGGTTGAAAATAATTCCGTCGCAAACGTTGGCGAGATGGGTAGTATTTGCAAACACTCCAGCAACATCCCCAGCTTTAGGTTCATGCAAAGTGCATTTGGAAAGAAATATATATTAAAAAGAAAGGATATAGCGCGAGGCGTGTGCACACGTGTATTTTTGGGACTGCATCTGCAGCGTGCGAAGATGGTTTTAGAGGATTTTAGGGGCGAAATGGGGAAGGGAGGGAATTGCCAAGTTTCAGGATTCAAGATTCAGAGCTTAAAGCTAGTCACGAATAAGCCTGAGATTATATATTTATTTAATAAATCGTTATTAGTGAATAATAAGTGAAGAGATACATATTAAGGTCAAGAAGCAACTGAAAATGCCCACTTTTTCCGGCAGAGGTCATTTTACCTGACTCGATGGCCCGAAATATTGCCTTAAAATCAAATGACATAGCAACAATTAGTGTTTGTAATAAAATGCTCTCATCCAAAATGTTTGATAAAAGTGTATTCATTAAACAGGTGCTTTGGTTAAGAAACTGTAGTAAAATGTGATTCGAATACGTACACTGTAATACGTGAAATTGTCTCTGATTCCAGTTGTTAATAATATAAAAGTTAAGTAGTTTCATTGATATCCGCAATGGAATATGATTATTGTAGAGAAGGATGTAAATGTGGTCTTGAAAATGACTTGAGATTTCGAGCTCTAGAGGGGAATGAACTTGGAAGGCACAGCTAGTGAATCGTGATTGTGAACCTATGTTTGAGGGCATGGCATATATATATATATAGAGAGAGAAAGAGAGAGAGAGAGAGAGAGGTGGGGGGGGGGGGGGGGGGAGAAGAAATAGGAGATAGAGGGAAGGTAGAAAGAGAGAGAGAAGGGGAAAGGAAATATGAGATAGAGGGAAGGTAGAGAGAGAGAGAGAGAGAGAGGGGGGGGGGAAAGAAGAAATAGGAGATAGAGGGAAGGTAGAGAGAGAGAGAGAGAGAGAGAGGGGGGGGGAGAAGAAATAGGAGATAGAGGGAAGGTAGAGAGAGAGAGAGAGAGAGAGAGGGGGGGGGGGGAGAAGAAATAGGAGATAGAGGGAAGGTAGAGAGAGAGAGAGAGAGAGGGGGGGAGAAGAAATAGGAGATAGAGGGAAGGTAGAAAGAGAGAGAGAAGGGGAAAGGAAATATGAGATAGATGGAAGGTAGAGAGAGAGAGAGAGAGAGAGAGAGAGAGAGGAGAGAGAGAGGGGGAGAGAGGGAGAGAGAGACAGAGACAGAGATAAAGCCAGAGAGAGAGAAAGAGAGACAGAGAGAAAAGAGAGATAAGGAGTGGGTTGAGAGATAGAGGGATAGAATGGGTTGGAAAGAGAATGAAAGACACGGACAGCGGGAGACAGAGATAGATAAATAGAGAGAAGATGAATGAAAGGAGGAAAGAGAGGTCTCATAAGAGGAAGCGAAATGAGTAAGGAGGATGAAAAGAGGCAGATATTGCCCTCATCTCATGGCAGGCTTTCATCATTCTACAACTTGATGAAATTCTTAAGATGTTTTTATGTCACATCAGATTTGTAGTCCTGCTGACCGTGACACACTCATGAATTATTGAATGAGATGCGATATTCTCGCATGGATTCTCGATATAACAGCGACAAAACACGAAGTGCTCTTAAAAAACGCCACGACCTCGTAATAGTTATGGTAAACGTATACAGGTAGATGCGTTCAATTACCGATTCAAAATGAAGACCGCCCTGAAAACCCCAAAACAAAACAACAAGTAGACGCACTTTATATACCATTTGTAGGTAAACAAACTTGCACGAAACGTATTTCAACTGATAAATTTTTTCTATAGGATATTTTAAAAGAATTGAAATTGTTCCTTGTTAACAGTTTATGACGATATAGAATAAATAGAGAAGGATAATCTTATTCTTGTTTTTTCATTACATGACATTTTTGTCTGATAACGTAAGTACTCCTATTGGAGGCCTCTAAAGAGTAGGAGTATCTATTGTGACTGAAATTCAAAACATGGAAACGTGAGCGCTGTAAAGAGGGGGAGTGTGTAGCTGGGGAGTGATATCTCACTCATAATTACTGCTGGATTGGTTGTGTCGGAGAATTTGTGAATAATCCGGAATTTATCTAACATGTCGATTACTTTTTTTGTGTGTGTTCTGTTTTCTTTTGCATTTCGAAAATGTGCTTTAAATTCCCTGTCAGCATCCCTGCGGCAAACATTGTCTGTTTCCCTACCAGTCCGCCCCCTTTCCCAAATTGGGAGAAACTTCTACAATTATTGCTTTATATTTGCTGCATCTCAAAATTTATCCGTAAACTTATATTTAGCTTTCACTTGTCTTTGGAGGAGAATTCCTCCTTCCAATTTCGGAGAGCCCACGTACACCACTTGCGCGGTAAAAGAACGCGGTCCAATGCCGCTTCGCGCAAGAGCGATAAGATATCGCGATGGGGCGAAAGCAATAGCTGAAATATCGATTCCCAGATGCATTTTACAGCAGATGATCTGTTTCTGGAAGTACGCTAAGCCATTAACTCTCCTAGCTGACAAGTCAGCGGCGAGAGGGATACAGTGGGTGATTTTTAGAGAAGGAGATAGACGGAGAGAGATTTGAGGGCAAGTACGAGAACGTAATACTCAAGAAGACAGGGCGATTGGGGGGGGGGGGGGAAGAAGGCCTGAAGAGAGAAAGGGATAGACAGATAGAGATAGATAGATAGAAAGAGAGGGAGAGAGAGAAATAGCTTTGAGGGCAAGTACGAGAACGCATACACAAGAAGACAATAGAAAGAAAGAGCGAGAGAGAGAGAAATAGAGAAAGATATATTTATATTTGAAGTTCGAGAACGCACAAGAAAACAAGAAACTTGAGAGTGAAAATGATTTTTTTATTGAAAACAAATAAAAAGGAAAAATTATTGACTGGACTAAAGAAAATGGATAAAGGGGCATTAATATGAAATAAATAAAAATAGAGATAGAGAGAGAGAGAGAGAGAGAGAGAACGAAGGAAGAGAAAAATAAGAAACAGACACATGGGTAAAGATTATAGTCAGACTGAATCGTAGAAGAACTAGTGAGGCGAAGGTGCAGTGTGATAATGTTAATTTAATTGTACTACATGTATTTTCATCCATTAAATATACATTTTTCTTTAGTTATGTTTGAAACACTCTTATCAAAATCTGCATCCCATCTCTCTCTCTCTACTTCCCTCTCTCTCTCTCTCTCCCTCTCCCCCCCATCTCTCTCTCTCTCTCTCTTTCTCTCCCTCTCCTTGCTTCTCTTCCTCCACTCCTCTTCTCCCCGCGCTCTGTCCACTTCTTAGTAAGAAAGAATTAACAAATATGAGAGGTACCGTGGGTCATCGACCCGACGCAGCGGGGCCGGCCTCCGGGTTCAAGACATCATGCATCGACAAAGATTAATCCAAATATTTTGTTTCATTTATTCACTTTCCTCTCTTCATAACCAGCTGCCATACGTGAATTTTGGCAATATCCCGTTTCGCAATCGTTGAAGTCTTTTTTTTGTGAATGAATTTGTCTCACGCATACATGCCCAAGTTAATTTTTGTTATGTTTTGAGTGGATTCGATTTTGTTTGTAGACTTGCAGGTACAATTAAACCCCTTTTCCATAGTGGTATTAGATTAACAATCCACCCCGTAGGCCTCTGATGATAATGTATATAGGTTTATCCATTCAGTAACAAGACACATCCAAAGCAAAATAGAAAGTTAGACTCTGAGCAAGGAATACAATAATGTGTGAGCCTTTTCATTCTGTTTATCTGTTTATGTAAACTTTTTTTTTCATCTTAAAACTTGGATACCGGACATAGTAGGCCTATATGCTATGTAAAAACAAAACAAGAAAATGGAATTAAAACATGAAAGACCTATAGCAGCTGAGCGCAGATTTAAAAAAAACTAAATTTAATTTCATTATTGCAAAGATGAAACTTTGATTGGACAATTTTGTTAAAATGCATTGCTTGGAAACATTCGATGTACTGATTATTATCAATTACAAAACGCTTAAATACCGCTCCGGCAAACCATGCCCAACCTGTGATGCCACACATCTCAGCAGTGTTCGGAGATCTCTTCAGGTGCTATGCCGGAGCTGTATTTAAGCGTTTTGTAATTGATAATAATCATCACTTCGAATGTTTCAGAGCTCAACCTTCTCTTTAAAATTCGTATTTGTTTTGAGAAGGAAACATATTATGTCAATTTCTTGGCCTTTGCTTACGTCTTTCACGGTTTTTTTAATCGCGTCCATTTTTTCAGTCTCTTTTTTTGTCGCCTTTCGCCGTGGGCTGAGAAGTATTATCTGGCCATTAGACAGTCACCTCGCGTGGGCCCTAAAACAAACTCGCTGAAAACATGTCGATAATTGTCGAGTGGACGCTTCCTCATGGGGGTACCTGAAGACCTGTACGGGGGTGACAGAGAGAGAGAGAGACAGAGAGACAGAGAGAGGGAGAGAAAGGGAGAGAAAGAGAACTAGACCATAATTAGGCAGAGGGAATGAGAGAGGGTTTCGAGTGGAGCTGAAGATGGGAAGGGCATGGTGGAAAAGAAGATGAGAAAGAAAGAGAGAGAGAGAGAGAGAGAAAGAGAGAGAGAGATACTAATAAAAAATAGGAGGGAAGAGGGAAAGAGAAAGAGAGAGAGAGAGAGAGAGAAAGAGGAAAAGAGAGAGAGAGAGAGAGGCCAACAGGCACAAATCGTCCGGAAATGCTATAGCGTTATATTCGTTATGATACGTTAATATCTACTTAAGATAATCTACCTGAGATTATCAATTTGAGAAAAGAACGTTACCCATCCCCCTCTCTCTCTCTGTTGCAAATAACGACAACGACGACAATGATGATGATGATAATAAGAGATAAATAATAATAATAATTATAATCATAATGATAAGAAATTTGAATGAGAAATGACTTTCCGTAATAAAAATATGATCATGAGTTGATGTTCAGAAAATTTCACAAAATGGCGCCCAGATGACGTCATGATAACTTGATGAACTAAGAAATGTTTCTGTCACGTTTTATGACAATGACCTATGACTGTGCCAATATTGAAAGAAATTGACTGTACCGATCTTGAGTAATCGTCTGCACAAAAAAGGGGTAGAAATATATAAAAAGAAATACAAAAGAAGAAAGAATATTCGGACGAAATCAATTGGTGATCTGTCGATGACAGACCACCTTATAACAATAAGACTAATGGTAATAATGCTCATACTAACTATATAAAAACACGCAATGGGACCACACACTAAAAACACACTATGTTTCTCCTACTATTCACTCTTACGCTTTTACTAATCTGCCCAGCGGCGTGTCCTTTCGGATAAATCATTCTCTATAATTACTCTATTCATAGACATTTTACCAATGTAATTCATCGATTGATTTTGTGTGTTGAAGAAGAAAAAACCCTACAAATTACAAGTCACGACTTTTCAGGGAAATAAATGACATTCCGTTGGTAGTTCAAGAGAAAGAAAGCTGACGACGAGTCATAAGACCGTTAACTGCACTGGATGATGTCACTTGATATGGCAGTGAATTCCATCATGAATTCATCAGACTTTCTCCACGGGTCCCTCAAGTTTATCCTGATCTAGAGTGAATTGGAAAAATCCATTTTAAACGGTTGCAGAGCTGTTTGATCTTCGTATCGGCAGCGGCCCGTGTTGACTCGCAAAAATGTTTGAGCCAGCTTTTTTGTCCTCTAGTCTACAGTTGTCAGACCCCGTCTGTCAACGGGCGCAGCTGACGTTGCAGCGGCAGGACTTCAAACTGGAGTTTGAAATGCAAGTAGAGCTGTATTTACCCATTTTAAATTTATTTTGAAGATATTACGTCACACGGGCAAAGTTTTGTTGAACTTTCAAAGTCATCTGTAGAACATTTACACATTGTTTCCATTGTTGTACTGTAGACGGCAGACTGGATTATTGATCTCCCAGCGCAGTTGGAAAAACATCGGCAAAACCTTCGCTCTAAGGCTCGAAGTGAAAGGAGACCCGAATGTACTCATTTAAAGATTATTTTGAAGTCCTGACAGTACATGAGGGAGATATTTGAACATTCAGTGTTTCCACTTTTAGAACATTTTTTCTTCTTCAACGGTTTATTCCAGACGTCAGACGCGACAATCTGCTGGTGCAATTTGAGAAACATCGGCGAAAACCATGGCTCCGAGTGATAGCAGAGCCGGAACTCATTTAAAAGATTATTTCGAAGTCATGACAGTACGCAAGGGAAGGATTTGAACATTCATGCGCTCTCCAGAACATTTTGTTTTTACTTTGATGATTGGTGAATTCCAGGCGGCAGACTAAATGAGCTACGTCTGGGTTGTTTGGCTGTCTTTTGTGTGAAACTTTTTGGAAACGTTTTGGTAGTAATTGGGTCGCTGCGAATTCTGTTTTTTATAAAAAACAACATAACAAACAAACAAAACAAAGGAATAGAATTGGAATGGAAACGAATGGAACTTTAGATTGGGGTAATTTTCGTTTGAATTTAAAGGGATTATGATTGGACATTAAAATGTCATCGAAAAGTCCCAGGGGTGGTGTCAAAAACATTATGATCAGGTAAAATTGAAATGGATTGTTTCAAATGCAGGGAAGATAGACAAGAAAACCATTAAACCGCACCTTTGCCCATGTCAACAGAAATATGTCGCCCTATACACATACCATCAGCACCGTTTAAAACATAAAAAATAATTGTCGTCAAGATTTGTGAAAAAGCTCTCGCGAAAAAATTATAATGTTTAAAATAATCATAACATCATGATGATGTGACATGATGATGATTGGTGGTGTAAGTGGCTGAACTACGTGGAAAAGGTAAGGGGCAGACTCGCCCCCCCCTCCGAAGTTCATGGCAAAGAGTGACATAGAAAGAAAGAGAGGAGGGGGAAAAGGTAAAATAATACGATTGGTCACTTCTGCATCCCTGCATCAGAGGTTACTCGCAATTCGTCTATCATTCAACCAGTAAAAACCAGTGCCGCCCCTCCCCCCCCCCCGTGATCGAAACGCCCCTATTCACGCTACGCCACTGTGGACGTTTAATAATGAATGGATATATCAGGGAGAATAGTATATGTAAGAGATGTTTATCGTTAATTCCTTAAGTTTAGTTTGTCTGATATTAAACCTATTCGATTTTTTTAAAATACTGGATATCTAGTAAAACGGATTAAACACGTGTGGTTAATTACATCGAAGTCATATTTAGAATAAGTTCACCATCGTAATCAGTTATTATTATCCAATATACTTATTTAGTGTGCTATCTGTTATTTTGAGGTATCATATTCCCAGCCCCGATAATGATATCTCATCAATTTAGATATTGTTAAAAATATCAATGTATTGAATAAATTCTCAACTGAATTCCAAAAATAGAAAGCGGTTGAATAAAATTCAGTTTAGAGATGACAATAAGTGATCATGGTGATATAATTATGACGTGAAGAGGAAATCTGATATTCCTATGAAAGAAAGAGAAAGGGGGAATAAGAAAGAGAGAGAGAGAGATAAAGAGATGGGGGATTTGGTAACAGATAAAGAGAATATAATAGAAAAAGTGGAACCACTTTATCATTTTAAAGGGAATTCGAACGGGAGGAGAGTTAAAAAGATAAAGACGAACATTAAAGTCCTTTAAAAACTTTAATGGTGTGAAAAAGGGGTGCATTCCATCAGACTAGCCGAGCTGGGGAGTGTTGATTTTTCATTCCTCTCCTTCGGGAGTGGAGGAAATTGATTATGAAGTGGTGCGGCTGGTAGACCCGGGCAAGAGTGGAAGCGGCGCTGCTACCACGGTGCGAAAGCATGACATGGATGGGGGAATGACATTAAGGTTGAAGCACGGACAAAATTGCCATAGAATCCTTGAGGAAAATTCAAAGCGGCGACAAAAGAGGAAGACAAGAGCAAAGAAAAAGTTCAGATAAGGGGTGACGACGAAATCGATGGAAAGTTAGTGGATTTTGAAAGCAAAGCACTGTTTTTCTTTGGTCGGTGTTGTCGGCGGAACGATCTCGGGTGAGTACTCCGGGGTAAGAAAGGAACACATCGGCGCCGAAGTTCCGCCGATGATTCGGGCGATGTTATGAGTTCATACACAATGGATGTTGAACGGGGGGAATGGATGTGACGAGGGCATTTATTGTACGGCGAGGCAAGCATAATACAAGGTTACTTAAGCGATCATAATTATTTTCTTTACTAAGAAGACGGAAAATGGGAGAGGACTATAATTGAGAGGGTGTGTGAGAGAGTGAGAGGGAGAGAGAGAGAAAAAGAGAGACAGAGAAAAGGCCAACAAAATTAATATAAAACAGAGAGTGACAAGTTTGCGTGTGTGTGTGTGTGAGTGTGGGAGAGAGAGAGAGAGAAAAAAAGAGACAGAGAAAAGGCTAACACAATTAATACAACAGAGAGCGACAAGTGTGCGTGTGTGTGTGTGTGTGTGCGGGAGAGCGATAGAGAGAGAGTGAGAAAGAGAAACAAAGACAGAGAAAAGGCTAACAAAATTAATACAACAGAGTGTGTGGGAGAGAGATAGAGAGAGAGAGAGAGAGAGAGAAAGAGAGAAAAAGAGACAGCGAAAAGGCTAACAAAATTAATACAACAGAGAGTCATAAGGAAGGAGGATAAGATAAGGAGGAGGAGAAGATTATTCGAGATAGGGTGGATGAAAGGACGGGGCTATAATATGTGACTGAAGAGCAAGAGAGGCAGTAGTGCTTTTAAACTTTATGAAGAGATATTATTATACATAACACATGTATAATGTCTTTCTGGCTCTCAGAAAAAAAAGGGAAAGAGGGAAAATAAATTGAATTGAAGAAGTCGTCTGGGAAACAGATGAAAATATTTAAACGAGGGCGGAAGAAAAACAGTAACAGAGACAGAGGCAGAAAGATACGACAGACAGAGAGAAAGAAAAACGTATGAGAACATGGTAACAAATGATTTGCTATATTGGTCCAGCTAGAAATTATGGCATTGATCAATATTTGGTACGCTGAAGTGCATTAGCCAAAATAAATAATCAAACACTTAGACGATGCACATTATTATGATTCAATAATGTAACGCTGCCGCAATTGCATTTTAACTCAATTATTCGGCAATGAATGGAATCCTGGTTGTTATTGTTTTTACTAAATGTCTACCAAGTGCTTTCGATTAAATTCACTGGAAGTACAAGCTGGGGAAACAAAACAATTTCATTGCGTGACAGCAGGACAGCCTAAATTTAGATTAATGAATTAAATACACACCTTCTCAAATTCATTCAATATTTGAGTACACGCCGCATATGGATGTAACCTTATACGCCTCATGTGCGGTTGTTACACGTGCGCTTGCCGCCTCTTGCCGCCAGCTGTAAAACAGAAAGATACAGAGAGAGAGAGAGAGAGAGGGATAGAGGGAGAGAGAGAGAGGGAGAGAGAAGGAGGGGGAAAGAGAGAGGGAGAGAGAAGGAGGGAGAAAGAGAGAGGGAGAGAGAGAGAGAGAGAAAGAGAGAGTGCAAGTAAGAGTCAAGAAGATTCGTCTGGAAGATGGGATGTTTATAGTAAGAAGGAGAAGCGGTTTGAAAGGATAAGGGAAGAACTATTCTCTGAACTAGAAATATATAGAAAGAAGAAGAGAGAGAGAAAATGAGATAGAGAGAGAAAAGGAGAGAGAAAGAAAGATAGAGAGAGAGAGAAAGAGAGAGAGAGAGAGCGAAAGAGAGAGAGAGAGAGAGAGAGATTTGAGGGCAAATATGAGAACATAATTACGAAGAGGACTGGACGCAATGGTATTTGTATCATGAGAAGGAAAATTGGGTTGAAACATAAACGTGAGAAATATTGAGTGAACTAATAGAGAATGGATACAAAAATTGCATTAGTACAATGGAGAGAAAGAGAGTTATAGAGGGAGAGAACAGGAGAGAGAGAGAGAGAGTAAGAGAGAAAGAGTAAGAGAAAGAGAGAGAGAGAGAGAGAGTGATGACAAGATTCACTCTGAAACAAAATCCATCCGCCACATTTCTGTCGGTCCTGATTACAAAAAAATGAGCCATATATATGAATCAGGTCATATCACATATGGGTCCATCTACGATGTAAGCAAACGTAAGTAATAAATAAAAGTGTTCAATTTGACACGTGCAGAAAATGGCTCAGGGTCTTTTTCTTGTCGACGACGGTGAATCAATATTCTTGTCAACTTTGCTGTATGGGTCGTCTTTTCTCTTCTCTTTCGTAGCTCTTCCTAGCTGGTTCCTCCATTCTAAAGTACTAATGGATCTGTTACACAAATTATCACAAGCTTGACATGCTTGAGGGGCATGGCGTGATATTGAGTAGGGACTGTCCCCATCACTACTATTTGATATTGGAGAATCTCTAAAAAGAAAAATGTTGTTCCGGTAAACTGCATGATGCTTATTAATGCTGAATTATTCATCATGACAAAGATGGGTACCTTGAATTCGTAGAATATTGCAAACAGTTTTCATAGTCGCAAACAAATTTGCGAATTTATTTTTCCGCAAACAGTTGCACGCGGATACAAAACAGTCGTAAGCCTTTGCAAACGGTTGTAAGGCGGTGTCGCTGAAGTAATTTTTGATTCGCCAAAGCTGGCTACCACGTTACCAAATGGTTCCTATATAAAATCAACCAATTGAATACCAGGCAGACTACCATTTTATTTATTTATTTAGTTATTATTATTGACGAATGTTAGCGAAAATCAGCGATTTTTAGTGATGTTTAGCGACAATCAGTAACATTTGAAGAATGTCTCAGAAAGTGTTTGCGAAAGGCATTTGTCGACTATTAGCGACTGCAAGCAAATGTTAGCAACAGTTTTGAGACCTTTTGCTAACTATTGGTACTCAATGGAACGATTTTATAAAGGAACCATATGGTAACGTGGTCGCTAGCATTGGCAAAACAAAGAGAGCTGACGAAAACAAAGAACGAAACCGCAAAGGCTTATACGACTGTTTTGCAAACGCCTGCAACTGTTTGCGGAAAAATAAATTGTCAAAGAAAAACTGTTTGCGAAAATGAAAACTGTTTGCAAACTTTCTTGCAACCTTTTGCAACTTTTTACGAACCCTGGCGAAACCCCAAATTCGCTACGTTCGGAAGCATTCGCGGCTCACTGAGATAGGGCCTACGAATGTTGCGAATTTGGATTCGCCAACTTTTCTGACGAATCTTGAAAATTAGGGTTCGGCCCTGCGACAGTTAGCGACTTTTAGCGATGATTAGTTTCAAACGCTTGCAACTGTTTGCAGAAAAACAAATTCGCAAAGATATTTTGAACATGTTCAACATTTCTTTGCGACGAGAAAAACTGTTTGCGACGATGAAAACTGTTTGCGAACTTTCTTGCAACCTTTTACGAACCTTTTGCAACCTTTTACGAACCCTGGTGAATCCCCCAAATTTGCTAGGTTCGCAAGCATTCACCACTCAGTGAGATACCCCCTAAAGGCGTCATTGACTTATTCAGTCTGTGAAGCGCCACATAAGAGTGACATGGCACAAAAAGGTTATTGCAGAATGATAAATGTAAACATCTTAGACAGGATGCAACAGTACAAAACGTAACTTTGGTGACGTCTCAAACATTGGCAATGTGAACATGGCGAGCCGCACCGTGGACGTAAGCGAATCGACGTTATGACTGATGGGTCTTTGATTGGAGAAGGCGATGAAGAGTTTGAGATGGTGTGCGTTACAACAAAAAGTGTCTATTTCTTTTCACTAAAGTGCACTTTTCACCTTGCTTCCGCCATTCTGACAGTTCGATCTTTGCGATGAGTTCTTTAACCCGAAGATTACCTTTGATGTCTTTTGTTCTTATGGTAGTTGCGCACGATTTGTCTTTTCGAGTGCAGTATTACGTGCGCTTATACATGGCTCTATGATATAATCCTCGTCGACAAGAGCATCGTCATCATGAGATACACCATCATGAGAAACAGCATCGTCATCAACACCCCACCACAACCACCACCATCACTACCACCACCACCACCACCACCACCACCACCACCATCATCATCATAATCATTATCTTCAAGAATATCACCATTGTCTCCTTCATTTCCTCATTTTCACCCGTCTTAGGCCGGATAGTCAAACTGTAACATCTGACTTTTTATTTGCCCGTAAATCCATTTGGATAGCCCCAGTACCAATATCCTTATCTTTCTCTGCGCTCATTAATTTTTGTTCAGCTATCACACCGTCGGCCGCCATTCTTGCGGGCAGCCGGAGACACATCTTTAACGAGAAATATTTAGCAGATATGAATTTTTCGTAGTTTTGAACATTTAGTTTAACGCGTTTTTTAATTACAAATAAATAATAATATTAATAATAATAATATTAAAAACGTTATTTATAAAGCGCTTACCACCGAAGTCTCTAAGCGCTAAAAAATTCAATCACTGCGGGACTCGAACCCGGAAGCTTTGAATTAGAAGTCCAATGCGCTAATCCATTGCGCCACAGTGACATCGGATACATGTATGTTTCTGTCATTTCAAGAGTTCAAGATGTTTTTTTAAAAAGGGGAACTTGTTGCCGTTTTGGTAAAGGGGTTCCACAAAGTATGTTGATTGCTAGTTTCCATTTTCCAGTCCACTCAATCGACCGATCGGTGCACTTGTCAAAATAAAAAAAATAGACCAGACGACATGACATGGGCGATCGATATCAAGAAGGGTTCTGTAATTTAAAAGCAAAAAAAATAAGTTGAGAATGGGCTATTGTTTGATGGGATATGGTAAATGTAAATTTTCATGACAGCGACAGGGTCGTTATTCCTGAAATTTCTTTTCGAAAAAAGTAAAATCAAATGGACCATTAATGTCATGATGTCCGTGGCTCACATTTTGCATCGATCACTTCGTAATTTGAGCGGCAATAATTGTCCATGTCATTCCATTTCGATTTTTGTTCTGTCTCGTCTGCCGGAAGTACTCCTTCATGCTGTAACTAGATATTGAAAGCGTTTGCATAAAACAAGTGGTGCATGTGTTGAGATATTCGTCGATATCGACGACTTTTATTTCTAATGATCTTTGTTTTTGTAGACATCTCAGGTGAAATAGAATAATTTAACTCGTCTGGATTTACAACTCTACATCAACCCCTGAAAAGGTCGACCCCAGTCATGCTACCAAATCTACTCCAAAACCTACGGATAATAACCGGGAAAAAATCTACCATTCGGCGTACTGGCATTTTATGTTTCGTCTCTGGGGGTCCGCTATTTATAAAAGACCGCTTTTCATTAATTTAGTCACGCGTTATGGAAAGCGGTCCTTATGAATAGTGGTCCTTATGAATGGCGGTCCTCATGAATAGCGAGGTAAATTGTCTATGGTTTGCTCGCTATTTATAAGGGTCGCTATTCATAAAGGATCGTTATTCACTTTGTCTCGCATTATGGATAGCGGTCCTTTTGGATAGCGAGCTTGACCCGTCTGGTTATACTCCAGTCACATCACAAATTTGATTTCAAACCAAAGGATAACTGACAAAGTCTAAACCGTTCGGCGTAATGCCGGTCGATTACTGGGCTAATACCGATCCCGTCTGTTTGACTGGGTTATCATATTTGGAAAACAGAAAGATACGAAGCTGTTTTACTTTCTCAAATCATAGACATCACATATTTGGAGGTGGGCTTCAAGTTCTACACAATTTATTTACCCCAGGCCTCTGCAACCAGAAAGATGAAATGTGTTTCATTTAAAGAACATTTTGAAGAACATGGGAAGATGTAGAATTCATTGTGGTCAAATTGGTCTTTTTTGGATCCTCAAAAATTGCTTGAGATTTGTTTTTAATTGTCCTGTGACGGACTCTTCACTACACATGAGTTGAGAGGGTTCTCATTGGATACAGTGCAATATCAAAACGCTTAATCATCAGGAAACAGCTTCCATGCGTCACATTCGGGTAGCAGCTCCTCAAGATATTGTCCAAGAGGTGAAGTGGAGATAGTTGATTGCAAAGTTCATGGTCGAAGACAAATTTAATATTTCTGAGTCACCTTTCGGAGTACGACTGAAATACGTAACCAAAGGGTCTACAATGTGCAACCGAAGCTAACACCGACGGACGGGGAACCGTATTTGAGTCTATATTTGAACGGGTGGAAGGCTGCGCGATTAAACATTGGCTCATGTAGGCATTCATAATAAGAACTATTTATAGATGACATTTGGTATCTATTGAAAGAAAGGTCTGGCCTGGCATTCTAAATCTCTCTGGAATCGCGTGATGACTTTAGTTTAATCCAGGGGGATTAGGTTTTTTTCAAGGAAGCTTTTCCAGGTTTTTCCAGGCTACCCCAACGCGTAGGGGTGTGGAGATGGATGCTGGAGATAGACGGTAATGATGGATGGCGGATGTCATTGCTTTTGAAGTAGTGTGGTCATTCAAAGTTCAGGGGAGTGTTTCACAAAGACTAAGATCGACTTTAAGTTGGTTGGACTTAACTATGACAGGCTGTTCATGTCACTGTTTGCTCTCTCGATTTAATGGCATTGGTCTCTCAAGGAACGTACAAATCGTGGTCACAAATCTACATAATTTAATTTTTTTGATAAATTATAATTGAAGGGAAAAATATTATCTAGTGATCATAATGTTGTCGATTTGTACGTCCATTGAGAGACCAATGCCAGTAAATGTTGAGAGCAAACAGTGGCATGACCGCCTGCCATAGTTTAATCCAACTTAAAGTTGATCTTAGTCTTTGTGAAACACTCCCCAGGTCACCACTGTACATACCAGTAGCACGATCAACATAACAATTATCACCAGCATCAGATTCATCATGGTCTCTATCATCATCTTTATTATCCTTGGCATTATTTACATCATCTTAATCATCATCATGTTTGTTCATCATCTTCATCATTATTCTATCATTTGTCATCCTTATGTGTGGGTTAGCATGCAGCACTTTCATAATCATCATCATCGTCACCGTCATCATTATTACTTCATTTGTCACTATGAACAGCAACACCAGCGGGTCCACCATCATCATCATCATGATCATCATCATCAGCAGCAGCAGCAGCAGCAGCAGCAGCAGCAGCAGCAGCAGCAGCAGCAGCAGCTTTCCCATTATTCATTATATTCATCAATATTATCACCAGCATAGTCAATATTTTATCAATATTGTTATCATTATCATCATCACCATCATCATCATTATCAACAGCATCGTCATTATTTCATCAATATTGTTGTCATCATCATCATCATCATCATCATCATCATTATCAACAGCATCGTCATGATTTCATCAATATTGTTGTCATTATCATCATCATCATCATCATCATCATCATCATTATCAACAGCATCGTCATGATTTTATCAATATTGTTGTCATTATCATCATCATCATCATCATCATCATCATTATCAACATCATCGTCATGATTTCATCAATATTGTTGTCATTATCATCATCATCATCATCATCATCATCATTATCAACAGCATCGGCATGATTTCATCAATATTGTTGTCATTATTATCATCATCATCGTCATCATCATCATCATCATTATCAACAGCATCGTCATGATTTCATCAATATTGTTGTCATTATCATCATCATCATCATCATTATCAACAGCATCGTCATGATTTTATCAATATTGTTGTCATTATCATCATCAACATCGTCATGATTAACAGTAGCAACATTAGCATCTTTTACTATCATCACCACCTCCCTCATTTTACTTTACGGCAGCAGCACATTCATCATTACAGTCCTTATTTGTTATCATAATCATCACCACTGCCACCACGACTACCACCACCACCACCACCATCGTCACAATCATCATCATCATCATCATCATCATCATCACTACCACGATAATTCTCTACTTCATTTTCATCAATTATCGTTCTTCTCAAATGTTACGAATATTACTTGTGCAATGCCCTGGTGACGGTTACCTTATCTTTCACTTGCAACTAACTTCTCTCTTAGTTTCCCCGGTAAACCATTTCGGTTGCCCCTCAGAACCACAGGCAACCACCAATATCGAGCCTTGTTTGAATTAGCTTACCTTATCTGCTCTTACAGGCGCAATGGTTAGGTATACTTAAAACCTTGTTATACAGTCATGGCTTTTGTTCATAGCAAAGCTATACCAGCTCTACAATCACTTATAAAAGAAGAACTGAATAATTTTATAACCGCTTTTTATTACGTGATGGATATTGTCTATACAATTATCCCAAAGTACAGTCACGCCTATGTTGACGTTTTAGTAGATTCATTATAAATGAGACGTTTGAAGTATTGATAGCTCGTTTAGGCACACGCACCCCAACCCCACCCACACACTAGTCCTCAAGTAAGGTCTTTATACGCTATAAGGAGGGGGGGGGGGGGGGGGGGGTCCATATCTGAGGTGCCTCCAACTAACCTAGTTGAAGGAAATTTAAACGTGATATCAAGTAAGTGAAAGGCCTCTTCGGGTTTATTTGATAACAAAATCGTTTAATTTTGTGAAATGGATTTGATTATTTTGAGGGGATTTAAGATAACGTTGAGTTCTCGTCATGCGATTGCATTGTGAAAGAAAAGGTGTGGACTGGATCAGAAAAGGTTGATCATGTAGCATGTAAGTATTGGTGTGTACTGCAAGGTTCTGGAGTCATCAAAATCATATTAAATTTGGCCCAGTCTTGGTTAAGTAACAAGCACTGTACACAGAAAGATGTATATGGGACTACACAAAATGGTGTCGGGCCTACTTACTTTCTATGCTCATTACTCAGCCAGTATACATTTTCTACCAAAATTGTTTGGTAAATGACATTTATTTGTAATCTTGAACATTCAGTGTAAGTTTCGTTTGATTCTGTGAGAATTCATTTTTTTTTAACCAGAACTCAAGTTTATCTTTAAAGAGGAAGTACAGTTTAATTTTTTTTTTTTAAATCTAAACAAAAATATCATGCGCTTTCTCAGTCGCAGTGTCTCGTCGAAAAGATTGCTCTTAAAATATTTTATATTCCGACTTTAATTTACAATCGTCGTAAAAAGTGAACCAAAGACTGATTACACAGTGATATATGATATAGTGAAAAGCAATGTACTTTAGATACATAAACACATATCTACGTGCTTTGCTTTCCACAAATATTCAGCGAGAGTGAGCCCATTATAATTTCAAATTACACAAATTGTTGATGTACTTCTTTATCAACCTTTCACAATCACTTCTCAATCGTTTAGTTTACAGTGCGATAGCATAACCAATGTTCAACTTTATCTTTGAGCTTTTGCGATGGTGGTGACCGTTTTTGGCTGTTGCTGTAGATGAATTTATTAAACCCAATTTCGACGGCTGCATCACATAAAACTAATGATTCGTAACCGATAGCATCATCCCATTAGGGATATCCAACTACTTAGTTGCTCCCATAACCATCACTATTTCAACTCCATTATGTATTTCAGTGGCGTACGCAGATAATTAAGAACTACAAAGGGTGGGGTGCTAATCAGAGGATGTGTTGGAATGCATCTCCGCAGTTTGCCGTAGAACTATAGTGTTTTTTGTGTGTGTGTGGAAGGGGGAGACTTTGAATTGGAAGAGGGCATTATCTGCTCCACCTTCTGTTAGAAAAGCTTTCTTTTTAGCAAAGCGCCATGAGCCCTTGCCTGGCAGATACCGGTGCTATAGAAGATATTGTTTTCCTTTGTAGGAAATCATTAATAGACCCTTTAACATTAGCATTTCGGCCCAATCAGGGCATAGTTGATATGCAACACCAATCGTAACAACGTGTTGCTGTAAATTCGCGAGGCGTGGACTGTGTTGGCAAAAGGCCCATGAATAACAAGATTTACAAGAATGGTTTCAATCTGCCATTCAACAAATTCAGTACACGTGGACCACCCCACAGTATACATGAATATACACTTTGTAAGACATGAATGAGGCTTACGTCGATTAACCGGGTCATCGCGTCGGCTCGGGCAGTCGCGTTACCCAACCTTTTGTGAAAACAAGCCCCTTTATTCACGAAATGTCGGGGTAATGTTTGTGAAATAAACCCCTCTCATCTACAAATATTCTGATCCAATTTTACCCGACACTTTGTGTGAAAACCCTACCGAAAATCTACGAAAGATAGCGTCCTTTATAACTTGCATCTTCATTTGATCTTCCGTTTTCGTTTTACGAAAGGTCGTGTAACGCGTCTCCCCGACCGGACGCGATTACCCGATGATTCGACGTAAGCCTCACTCTAGGGTGATTTTAGTGTCCTTATTCTATCAACATTATGTTAATGTTTGGATTACATCCATTCATTGTTTGAACACTTCAATTGCTAATACGCTCGGCTATCAACAGGATCAAAATTACCCTTGATTTGATTTATCCTATTAAGTGTTTGCTTTATAAACTATTAACCACGTTCAGGATTGGCAAACTATGGATGTAAAATCTGGTCAAGGACGCGAGTACTAATCATGCTAATTGTGTTATGCTGACTACAACATCATTAAACAGCAATCCAGTGGGTATACATGCAATGTACCAACATGCAGTATATCAACCTATGTTCTCCATCTCGTCAGCTTTCCGCAAGAGTGTCGTCACTGCCTTTGGAAACGTAGCACTTACGACCTTCTTACGGGCAGCCAACGATATTTTTCAGATAGATGCAATTGGAAAATTGTCAATGTACTGAATGAGAGAGAATGATTGTCTCTATAAGGGAGTTTCATATTTGGTCTGTCATTTATTAGTAAAATATCGGCCTCTTTGAATTGACGGAAAGGTGCAGATAAGAATGATGATGATACTGAATGTGGCTGACAGCCAGAATATATTGTGTCGTAACTTTGATCAGTAGGTCTGTATCATGTTGGTTTTGTTGCTTGGTGCAGCAGGATGATACTATTATCTTCCTGGAGGAGGAAGATAGGAGGAAGGGAGAGGGGAAACGATGTGTTAGAATGGAGAGGGGAACAGAGAGGGAGATAAAGAAAGGGGGAGAGGGAGAGGGAGAGAGAGAGGGAGGGAGGGAGAAAGAGAGAGAGAGAGAGGGAGAGAGGGAGGGAAAGAGGGAGGAAGAGAGAGAGGGAGAGAGAGAGAGAGAGAGAGATGGAGAGGGAGCGAAAAAGAGGGAGTGAGAGAGGGAGGGAGAGAGAGAGAGAGAGAGAGAGAGAAAGAGAGAACGAGACAGAGACAGAGAGACAGTGAAGCAGCGAAAGTGAAGTGTAAAAGTAGAGGTTAAGCCCCAATTTGCCGGTGAATGGAGAGTTCTATATCGTCCCCATCATCTTCGCCGAGGCAAGTTGAATTAACTTCGTGAAGCCATCTCTAGATTTCTCATTTCTTTCTCGTTATGACGGCTCAAAATAGCTCCATTCAGTGAGAAGGGCTGGACCCACTAATGGCGATTTTGTGATGGACCCGTGTTCTCAGTGAGGAAAGGGTTTGGGGGGATCCTGTACTGTGACTCGAAAAGGGATGGGAAGGTCCTTGATAAATAACAAGAATTAGTCCACACTGGCCATGATGAGAAGAGACAGAAGGAGAAAGAGGTAGGATGGATCGTAACGTGCAGCAGCGTATAACATGGGTATGTTCGAGCAGGGGTTGGGAAAGAGGGGGATGGGGAGGTGGGGGGGGGGGCACTAGTTGGCAATATTCAAAGTCATATTAAAATTAAAATTTGTTCTTTAAAATCCAAGGTGCATTCTCAATTTAAAAAAAAAAATCGAAACTCTAGCGTAACAAATGCCAACATTTCAACGAACAGAATTTGCAAAATTTACATACTACCACACGCCCTTCGAAATATTATGCAGAGGTGATTACAAAAAAGATATTCGTCTTACTTTTTACAATTCTAAATTTTAAGTATCAGGATAAAATCGAGAAGGGGGTGCAGATAAAGCACTAGACAGGGGAGGGGCCTGGGAGATACGTCAGAGGTACACGTGACTAGATGGGGTTAGGGGTAAACAGGTAGAGAGAGAGAGAGAGAGAGAGAATGAGTGAATGTGAACATAGTGTACTGTGAAACGCGACATAGCCCTTGTTCAGTGGTGAAGGTTGGGGTGGGGGCAGTGGACTGCAGTATAATAAAAAGGATGAGATCGTGAAGGGGGATGCAGAACTGCGCCTCGATATGGGTGAGAGGGTCCATCAGAGAAGAATATACAAGAATGGGGGAAGGGGGAGGGGGGGGGGTAAACAAAGATCGGCTATGGTGTATAGTGTGCAGCGGCGTTGCGAGGGTGAAATATGTTGGGGGAAGAACTGGTTTGCTAAAAGAAAAAAACGAGGGATATATTGGGAGGAGGAATAAGGAAGGAGGGTTTGGGAGGTGGCGCTGACATTCTTTTATCCTTCTCACTTTTTGTGTTTTCCTCCCAGTCTCTAAGTGTCTTCCACGTGTCCCTATTTTGTTATTTTGCAATGCCCCAGTTGCCACGCCAATAGGGACTTTTAGATTCGCACGAAGACAATGGGGATTGCTACGGTCGACGTCCTTTTAATGCACTGCCTTGAATGGACGTCGCACGTATCAGTACACGCAAATCTAAAAGTCCCTATTGATAATGTGATGCAATCGTGTTTAATGGGAATGACAACAATGTGATTACATAGGACACCTGCACATGCATGGGCATACCTGTCATTCAAGCCCATTCTCTTGAGGACAAAACCAAACTTAAGTGAAAGACGGAGAACGATTACATCTTCAAACCTTAGATCACAACATGTCCTCCTCCGCAAACTCGAGTATTCCACGCAGGTCAGAACCATCTCAATACACACACAGAAACAAAATTCGTATTCAAGAATAAGCAACGGCCGAGAGAGAAAGAAAGAAATTACGAAAAGGCGACGACAATGATATTATTCTCGGAGGGGTAAATGTCAAATTCGAAGGGACGCCCCACAAATAATGTTTAAGGGGGGTTAAACTGTTTTGTTGCTTGTCTCCGGCTCACCTCGAACGGACCCGCAAGCGATACGGATCCCTAGGCACTGGCAAATAAGACGTGGTCTGTTTGCCAAGTCGTTGTCGAATATTTATTCACCACTTGCCAACGTTTCCGCTAGGAGAAGAAAAAAAGAAGAAGAAGATAAAGAAAAAGAGATCAGGGAATTCCTTGCACTGTGTGAGCACTGTTCGAATGTGAGCTGAAAGAACGGGACTGAATGAGACTGAATGCCAATGCATGGACCTATGATTGCTGCATACAATTATGTTTTTTTAATAATTTTTACAGTGTAGTTTAAACGGTCAATTCAACGATGATAGGGGTAGTCAACCGACCCTTTCCTTCTTAAAAAATGAATTTAGCCCGCCTCTAAGAGACACACAAAAGTGTGCCCCTTACCGTACTCTTTTCTTTATTCTTACATTTCCTTCTTTCCTTTTCTTACATTAATTTGGTTTCCAGTTGCCTTTATGAAGTATGAAAGCAAGCACAACAAGAAAAAGAAAAGAAAAAGTGGGGAAAAAAAACCCATGTATCTTGCTTAAATGGATGGGGCACGGGCCGTATACCACCCCCATCAACTTCTGATAAGCGCAGGGGCGCGTTTAGTTGATAGTCGTTATCTAAAAGCACATATTCTATTATTAGATCACGGTGCATGCGATCATCAAAGCAATTATCCAAAATCGGACACCATTAAGCTTCCGCAAAAGGCGCACATATTTCAGGAGGATATTTTAAAATACATTTTAGCTCTCATGAAAGCAGGTCATTACTTATGTTGATCATAATGGCACCGCTTAATTTAAAAATGCCCAACGTTCTACACCATGTGCCCATCGTATTGGTATACCTTAATTAAACCCTAAATGAACTACATTTTGTAAATCATTTAAGTGCCTAGGCACAACAATGAATTGGCGGAGAACATCGATTGGCAGACCTATTAATTGTCATATATTTTTAATGTGACTATAATCTGATGCGTAAGGTAAATGAAATACATTCAACATACATGCACTGAGTCGTTGTTGATGAATCAAAATACATATTGTCGATAGTATGTATCCAATGGAAACAATGTGAATACATTATTTTATCATTAAAGATAAAGTTGAGTTCTGGTCATGCGATTGCATTGTGAAAGAAAAGGTGTGGAATGGATCAGAAAAAGTTGACCATGTAGCATGTAAGTATTGGTGTGTACTGCAAGGTTCTAGAGTCATCAATATCATAATAAATTTGGCCCAGTCTTGGTAAAGTAACAAGCACTGTACACATAAAGATGTATATGGGACTACACAAATTGATTTCCTTATCTTTCTATGCTCATTACTCAGCCAGTATACATTTTCTACCAAAATTGTTTAGCAAATGACATTTATTTGTAATCTTGAACATTCAGTGTAAGTTTCGTTTGATTCTGTGAGAATTCATTTTTTATTTTAATAACCAGAACTCAATTTTATCGATAATATCAATGAGTATTCACAACGTCTTCATCGTACCCATATTGCTTTCATTGGCGTCATGATCATGATGATTATCATAGCCTTTACCACAAAATATAGCACATTGCATGCTTCGAAACAATGCAAACATACAAAGTACATACTTGTTGAATTGTCTATATTGTTACCATGTATATTTTAAATATTGTTTTCCATATTTGTAATAAGTATTGTGCCTATGTATTGCAAAACAAAATATACATACAAAATAATTATGAAGTTTGTTTTAAAATTAATACATGTACAAGATTTAAAAAATGCAGTCTAACAGGCATCTAGTTTTCCACTTTTAGGATTTCTAATGCATGTTGGGAATATTTCGTGATTATTTCAAGGACGACATAGATGTTATGTTTATTTATTTAATCCACACACAAATCTATTGATAAGACCATTGAAAAATTGTCATCATAGCGAAAAGAGCATTAAGTCAATTGTCATATAAACAATTAATATTTAAAAAATGAGATCATTTTGGACGACACACATGCAATGTTATAACAGGGAATCGCCATGGTCACCAAAATGAATGGACATCCAAACTTACAAATGTGAATGGGTAACCAAACCAAGTAGTAATG
Source organism: Strongylocentrotus droebachiensis (assembly GCA_035222895.1). NCBI lineage: Eukaryota > Metazoa > Echinodermata > Echinoidea > Camarodonta > Strongylocentrotidae > Strongylocentrotus > Strongylocentrotus droebachiensis. Next base: position 59,110 of record JAVYIG010003945.1, read on the forward strand.
ACCATCGACGATGACTCAACTTCTCATTAAGTGACCCCTCAAGAACCTTGACCTTCGCAATATGGACTTTTTCTAATCATTAACCTTCCTATCTGTCCATATCTAGGGCGATTAGCTCTATGATCCCTTCGTTACTTCAGAAGTCCAGCTACGGTTAGGTTGTTACGAGTTTTATTGTCAATCAGTCCTCCTCATGAAAGCGGCGGCTTGCTCCGGTCAGCAATCGTTGACGTATGGACTTGAAAACCAGCTCTGTTATACCAGCTCTGTGTTCGTGTTCCTCTCTCTCTTTGTTCCTCTCTCTCTCTCTCCCTCACTCTTCCTTCTCTTCTCCCCTTCTCTTTCCATTCCCTTTTCCTCAACATTCCATTCCCTTTCTACTTATTTTCCTGCTCCACATTTTTCCTTTACCTCTTTCTTCCCTTTCTGAGTTTTACTTTTGCCTGATATTCATTAATTCGTAAAATAACTTATTTATGATCTTGAATTATTGTTAAATAACGAATTGTAAATATGATGTTTTTTAAATAAAATATCTGTAAATCATGCATACAATTCAGCCATTAGCTGAGATACGTTGATGCATAAATACCTTACCTTACCTTACCTTGAAGTGGACAATGAAGACAGTGCGGTGGAATAAAGGAGGGCGCAAAAGATCCCTAGCCCCAAACGCCATTCCGGCGTACCTACATGGAAACAGAATGTGCTCCATTATGTTATTATGTTCTTGTCCCCTCATATGTAGGTCCCCCAAAGCACTTGTCAATTCTTTTAGGTTCACTTCATTTTATTTTAGATATTTGATTTGATAGGAACTCTTTGGTCCGAATTCACAAAGCAAGGTTTGAGCTCAGACCAAGGTTTGAGCTCAAACCTCCTTTTGTTTCGCCAAACCTCCTTTTGTTCTTTACAAACCAGGTTTGTAAAAAACACGTAAAACGCGTCATATGACGTACATAAACCAAGGTTTGAGCTCAAACCTCCTTTGTGAATTCGGGCTTTTGTGTGTGCAAGTCTATCTTTGGTAGATGTTAAGTTATCGCAAAGCAGTTAATGGTATAAACACATTTTTTGACTTCCTTTTCTTCTGCATTCATGTAAGTACACAGTTTTTTTGGATAAAAACAATGAAGTACAATAAGTATTTTTCTGACAATGAATCGTCAATAAGCAAATATTTGTAACAATATTCATAAAAGGAACGATAAACTGTCATAAATACTAAATTTCGTCAAACATTATTATTTGCGGAAGAAGTACTGTCATTGTAAGCAGATTGCTTGATAATACAATTTAGTCCGGGTAATAGATAACGGAAAGGATTTTTAAATAGGAATTGCCTGGAGAGGGAATGATAACACACTCTTCCTTTTTATCTTAGACAATTTAAGGAAAAAAGAACATAAATGAAAAGAGGTCATGCTGCTAGGAGTGATTACACAAAGATCAAAATTAAAGTAAGACACTGTTTGATCGACCTAGATTAAACAATCCTGTAATGTTTGACTTTTCTTTGTTTCCATGCCAACAGGTTCCAGCGGCTTGTCACGTGACTTGAAACCTTTCAAGCTGATCACCAATTGCTCGTGTTAAATACACACCATAAGAAGTAAGTAATACTCTATCGGGTTTAAGCTTTACACTGTGAGCATATAGTCCTCAGGGCATCGTGCCTTTTATAACTCCAACATTTAGTCCCGGGAATAGTACAAACTACTCCGATTGGGGGATCAAAAGGGTTTATCTATCGGAAAGGAAAGAAGGATCAGAAACGGATGAAGGGGAGAGAGCGAGAAAGACAGAGAGAGAGAGGGGGAGAGAGAGAGAAGAAAATTTAGGAAATGGATAGAGAAAGGGGGGGGGGGGTGAGAAAAGAAGAGAGCGAGAAAAAAAAAGATAAGTAGGAGGGGAAAGGGAGAGATAAAGAGAGAGAGAGAGAGAGAGAGGGGGGGGGGGGATATAACGGTCAAGAATTAGACATTTAAAGTGGATAGAGAGATAATTTCAAAAGATCGATATAAAGAGGTATAACACGAGAAGTGAGAGAGGAAAAGGGGGGTTAATTAGACGACGATATAGGAGAAGAGTAAGAAACGAGGATTTACTGAAGAAAAACAACGAGAAGTGAAGAGAGAGATGAGAGAAATAGAGAGAGAGTGTTGGAAGGCGAAGGACGGTAAAATGGCAATCCCGATTGTCATGTTTGGATGATGTTGAAGTGTTTGCGTAGTGGAATAACCCATACGATAATAATATGTGTCAAGATTATTGATTCTACGCGTCGGTTGACGCATCAGAAAAGGTCATACTCGACGATGAGTTCAGACAGGAGACATGCTGGCACACGCGATCGTCATAATTTGCCCACTGAATAAACAAGGCTTTCTCACTTCTAAATTTTCAGTGGTAATTTTAATACATTGGACATGATATTCGATTCGTTATCCAAACAGTACGATACTGCCTTTTGTATTTTTAAACACACCCCTAAAAGAAAACCGTAAAAATAATGTTAAATTTGTTGGTTTTGCGGTTGTGCAAGATGCGTCAATTCCATCGCGTCAGTCAAATCAATCAGCCGTAGTAATAGTTATGCTCTGCATGGGATGGGCGGAGACTTCTAGACACAACAGCATCTCCATGACCGAGGGATGCAAGGACCCAGCTATGAATCTGTCCCCCTAAAAAAAAAACTAAAAAAAACAAGCGGAACATATATTGTCAAAGCGTCAATTCTAAAAGAAAGAGGCGACCGGTAGACGCAGCGTTTTTGTTCGATATTTGTGAAAGTGTTGTCTCTGTGCCCACAGGCTGCGTCTACACCTCGATGTGTAGGAATACACAGTCATGCAAGTGATCGACGCAATGTAATTGGTTCTTGCATAATGCTCATTGCACACGAGGCGTTATTTTTACTGACGTAGGCATACGTCAGTGACTTATGCCGTCTGACACGAAATGTGAAGGTGACATGTAGAAACAGTGATTGTACACTAAACAGTGCAAACAATGCACTCTGAAAAGCGGAAAAGCGGGATGAAATATAGCCATTACAGCGTAAAAAGGACACGTATGTTTGTTGAGTAAAATATCATCCAATATGGTGTACTCTAGGGTTGTACCCAACAAGCATGTACGTTCCATTTTTACTCAGTTTGGGGTTAAATCTCAATCACTGTTTTTAGAATGTGCGTTAAATTACCGGCGCATGAGCTATAACTTCACGTACTCGTTTAGCGCTTGGCATGACGCAATCGAAATTAGCGCATCATCTGCAACCGTTATGTACCCAGTAATTCAGGGTAGACATAACGCAATCTTGATTTATATCCGATTTGTATACGAACATAATTATAATAAACATAATAGCCGAGAGGAAGTACAACGAGCAAAACGCTTAGCCTCGGAGCTCTCAACTGCCACTAGGAGCACTTACCTGACTCCAAGTCTTACCATAATTTTGGCCTATTCTCTAGAGGATCGGGCAGAGAGCAGTATCATCTAAAGCCCGCAGAAGGGTATTTTTATCCATCAACCTCGGTGAACGCTTCACGGAGTTGACTAATTTTTGATTGGCAGCAGTTATTGACGTCGGGACCTAGGATTCGTAGTACTTTACTGACCAAAATGGCGTAATCCAGCCTTTGATCCCCCTGTCTTGCTCGTTCAAGCTCTCTCTCTCCCTCCCTCCCTCCCCCCTCTCTCTATTTTTCGTTTCTCTCTCTCTCTCTCTCTCTCACTCTCTCTTTTCTCTCTTTTTGTTTCCTCTCTCTCTCTTTATCTATCTATGTTACTCTCCCTCTCTCTTTATTTCATAGTACTTTACTGACCAAAGTGGCGTAATCCAGCCTTTGATGTCTATCGCTGCATCAGGCTATATTATATCGTTACCTCGCTCCCTCCCTCCCCTTCTCTCTTTCGTAGTTCTTTACTGACCAAAGTGGCGTAATCCAGCATTTGATTTATATCGCTCAGCCAGGCTATATATATATATATATATAAATCTCCCCCCCCCCTTTCTTCCCCTCCCCCTCTCTTTCATCTCTCTTTCATTCTCTCTTTCTTTCGCAGTACTTTACTTGCCAGAGTGGCGTAATCCAGCCTTTGATCTCTATCGCTCCATCTGAGGCTATCTCTTCCTCCACCTCTCTTCCTTTCTCTCGCTCTCTCTCTCTCTCTCTCTTCTCTCTCTTTTTCTCTATCTTGCTGCCCCTCTCTCTCTTTCTCTCTCTTTAAGTTAATAACAGTCTGTATGTCGCTGTACATAATATTTCAATCTACATAAGGTGGACAAACACAATTTTCACGAGTCATTTTTTGTGCATGGGCGTTTTTGCATAGCATTTCTCACCACTATCATCACCCCCTCTCTCTCTGTGTATATTTCTATTCTAATCTCCATCTCTCTCCTTCTCTCATCCGTCCGCTTCTCTTTCGCCCTTGCGTTCAGACCATTTCCGTTCTTTCTCTGCATCCCTCTGGCCGTGTCCTTCTCTAATATCCCTTCATTCTCCGATTTCATCTCCATTCCCCCTTCCATTTTTTACGACCTGTCCATGAGGTAGGGAATAATATTCGAGTCTTTCTGGTCATTCTTGACTTCGTTGACCATCCCGGCACTCGAAAGAACAAGTCGTCGGCCCTCCCGCAGGAAGGCTGGTTCTGCCATTACCAATACGTAGATCTTACTAATTTCATTAGGGCAGCCGACGAAATGAGCCGGTGGACTTCTAGACAGCTCAAGTATCATTACTCAACGCGGAGGAAACGGTAACATGGTGACACTAATGGCTTTTGAAAACCTTGTAAACGTTTGAGATTGTATGTTCTTGAAGTTGCGTCATGTAAAGACAAAACATAAACAAAAGATACGGCAAAGATGTGTCCTTATTACGAAAGCAAACATGTCGAATGTTGGATTCCTGCTACATGGCTTCTTACATCGCAGAAAAAGTGTTGCAGTGAGACATAATTGCGTGAAACGTTCTTCACAATATTATTCAGTCGGCGAAGTAAATGCAACACTGAGGAAACATATTCTTGAGACATGTAGAATACCTTATTGTAGAACAACTACTCGATGGAACACCATATCCGGACAACAGCATGCTTTAAAAAAGTTATCTCTCAGGACAATCGACCCCAATTTGTTTCACTACAGAAGAACACTGGGAAAGCAGGAGAAAATGACTATTTGTACGTGTGTGTTTGTGTGTGCGTGTGGGGAGGTGGTGGTGGGGGGGGGGGGGTGCGTGTAGGTGTGCGTTGTTGTGTGGGTGTGGGAGAGAGAGAGAGAGAGAGAGGGGGGGGGGGACAGACAGGGAGACCGACGCACAAAAGGCACAAAAATGCCAAGCTCGTTGGTATCTCTATTTACCTCCAACTGCCCTTTAAATGCAACTTGTGTGTTAATGTTTCTTTTCTTGATATGAGCATGTGTAAAGACAACCGAGATATTTAGACCATTTTCAAACCCTTGTTTGATTAAAGTTACGACGATGTATAATGATCGCTGCAATGTGATCGAGTATAAAAACTCCATGCTTGCTTCTCGTTGATGTGGACGAAAGAACTACTGTAAGTTTTGATAAAGTCCCAGGGAAAGGGTCTACATCCGTGATCCACCCCTCGCTGTATATGACAATTAACATTATCTGAGACGGCAAACATTGTACCTCGGTTTCTATAATTGCGCACCATACGCTATCGGAGCGGTGCTGTCAGACCCCCCTATCTTAGGCAGACGACACATCCACGGACCCTGGAAATTCGTTTCGCGTTCCCGCTCTAATGAAGCGATGTTCGACTGTGATGACACTTGTCACCGAGATCGTCCCTCGCTTTATATCAATCTCAGAGCTTTCTTTCATCCTCTTGTGAATTGTCCAAAGTACAACCCTCAAAGGGAAAAATCGTGACCTTCATCCTTCACATTCGTTAAGTCGCCATTCATTCATTCATTCACGGGAAGTGATAGAGAACTCAATGGCATTCAATAGCAATTTTGTTCCTAGTTTCCCGGACTTCCTCAGAAATGCAGTATCTCATTCAATAATGTGCAATGGATTGTAGATTTCTGATATCGCCAAGCCAAATTGATAAATCGGATACCGGCCTTGACACTGGAAAATGAGAAATTGAAATAAGGACTTATCTTATTGAAGCAGAGAGATTCGGTGATGTAGGGGGAACAGGATTCATATGGATAATGTATGTAGCAAGCATTAGTAGTATAGGATAGGGCATGAACGAAAAGCTGACGGATAGAGGAGAGATGAATAGATGGAATATGTGAAAGAGAGAGAAAGAAAAAGATAGTGAGAGAAATAGAAAAGAGAGAGAGAGAGAGAGAAGGGGAGGGGTATAAAGAAAAAATTATAATTGATAGCTATCCAACTCCCTTATGCTCACATGCAGAGCCAGAAAGCATCCCCTCTCTATCATTACCAGGTGTATGACTTTCTCCTTCCCCCAACACTTCACTCTCCATCTCTATCTCTCTATCTTTCTCTCTTCCCACTCTCTCTCTCTCTCTCTCTTTCTCTCTCTCTCACTCTTCCTCTTTCTCTCTCTTTCTACCCATCTCCCTGTTCCTTGTCCATTCTCAAACATATCAAGCCATTACCTCCAATCTGTTCCTCATCGCCTCCCGCTCGAATGCTGGAAGCAATGTCCATTGTTGACGGGAGCTTGTCTCGGGGACTATTTTGAGCGTCGTCGAGTTTGCACATCGGACTCGCCTCTCGGAATGATTATTGATGAAGTCTCGAGACGAACCGGGCTCGATCATGACAACACATCCTTGTATATGGATTGAATTTATCCTGATAAAGATATTATTCTTGAATAAATAAGCGAATCGATGATACAAATCGCAGGAGACATACGGAGAAGCACGCCGTTGATCTATGGAAGCGAGGACATTTTCCATTATGGACGCTTCTGTGAAATGATGTCTTCTACCAGCACTGACAATACTTTATTGGAGTTGATACATTTGCAAACACAATCATGGACGGGAGGGGTGACAGAATTTTATAAAGTGAGCCATAGACATGTTCTAGGAATAATTCAATCCTCTTTACTCACTTCCCCGGCTAACTTTTCCTATGATCCGACATTTTGTCCTGATGCTAATTTTCTTTGGCTTTATCTCGTCAAATGTACCATTTGTATTAGGGTTGAGCTTGTGGTTGCAATTGGGTTGTTAAATTAAGTGTAGTTTTAGAATTAGGGTTAGGTATAGTGTTAGGTCTACGGTTGAGTTGGGAAATCATTTCGTGTAGCATTTTAACCGCGGAGCTTGAGTCATATTTACGTGTTTGCTAAAGAGGAATATTATAAGAGCATCCTCTCCAATAAAAAAAAAAAAACTATTTGGCTCGTTATCGCGTTTACATGCTTTGTATATTTCATTTCATTATTTCTTAACTTTTTCATTAAAGAATACTTTGTGTTCTTGTAATCCAAATCTTCATATTGTTCTGTTGCAACCTTTTTTAATTTTAGCACTAAATGTCTCCAATACCCTAACCTCGCTGATTTCCATAACAATGCGTTTATAGCAATGAATTCGCAAAAGGCAATTTGAAGCATCCCCCTTAAAAAAAAGGTAAACGCACTATAATTCAAAGTGGATTTCCAAATTTGACATTCAGAAAATGCTTGTTTTAGAACGCTACATTACTGTTGCGAGGGATCATGAAATATCAAATTTTCCATATCATGCGCGCGGTCATCAGTAAACATAAATGGAGTATTAAGTCCCTAAAGGTTGCCATTACAAAACGCTAGGTAACAGGCCCACGGCTGTTGATCGCACGAAAGGGCAGCGGCCCAGATATAAATTTGAAGGTAAATCGTGCTATTATGGAAAATGGTTTCAGGGGCATTTTGAATATCAACGTGAGTCTGAATCATTGCTAACAAACAAATATGTTGTTTGTTAAGATATCGCAATTCTGGCGTTGTGACAACTTTGCTTTCGTTAAAGTGAATAGATTGTCTTTTTGAAGATGTCAAATGACATCATTTCAAGGCACTAATCACTGATGAGAGTGACAAAGTCGCAACCACAATCTGTACATGCAAAAGTAACGTATGCTTTAAACATCATGTTTAGAAATTAGAAAGGAGATGACGATTTGTTCGGCTTAATTGTCGCTTTCCCCTCTCACAAACAGCTTGTTTTTTTCTTGCGTATCATGAATAAATGAAAATTATTGTGCATCACATTTGTTTCTTTTTGCAGAGCTTTGTGTTTGTGTGTGTGTGTGTGTGTGTGTGTGTGGTGGTGCGTGCGTGTGTGTTTTGTGTGTGTGTGTGAGATGAGAGAGAGAGCGAGAGAGAGAGAGAGAGAGTTTGTGGGCAGAAAGAGGGAGATTAGAGAGTTTGAGATGTACTAAAGATATCAGAGAAAGAGAGTGAGAGACAGAGGGACTGTGTATGTGGGGTGGATATATATATGAAGCGCAAGAAAATTGAAGGCAGAGAGACGGAGATTTGAGAGATCGAGATAGATATCAAAGAGAAAGTAAAATAACAGAAGGGGGGAAAGAGTGTGTATGTGTTTGAGAAAGAGAGAGAGAGAGAGAGATAGGAAGAGAGAGAGAGAGAGACAGACAGACATACAGAGAGAGAGAAACACACACACACCCACACACAAACACACAAAGAGACACAGGGAGCGGGGGGGGGGGGGTGTGCGAAAGAGTGAGAGCGTATGTGTACAGAGAGAGGTAGAGATAGATAGAGAGAGTGAGAGAGATAGATATGTAATAGAGGCAATATAAGAAGTAGAATGAGCGGATTGTTATAAAGAATAATTAGGAGCAATTTTGATCTAATAGTTACCCGAGCACCAGGAGCAGTTGGCGTCATTGTAATGAATGACTATTTTTCCTTCTTCAATATTGCTCACAAACTGACATGAAAATCTAGATTAAAAGACAAAAATATCTTAAGTAATGAATAGCTTGCGAGTTATAGCCACAGGCCATCGTAGATTCGAATCTATCAATCGGCGATGAACCATCTGCGAGCGTTTCGTGATTAAGAAATAAGAAAATCGGAGACAAAAAGGAAGGATTGTAGAGCATGATGAAAAAAGATATCCTAGTTTCCTTTCGGGGACGTTTAGTGGTGCCAGTGAATTTCCCGTTATATTATATTCTCTATTTTATGTTCGTAAGCATAGGTCTAAGGGCGTCATGTAAGATAACGGAACGATACTCATCGCTTGCATTTTCATTTCCATGAGAGACATGCGCACACATAGTCCATGGTTTTCTTTTTCTTTTTTCTTTTTCAGAACTTCATGCTCAAGAGTTGAAACTGATGAGAAATCTGTTTAAAGATGTAAATGTATAAGACTCGTGCTGAAGTGTATTGATACGTTTATAAAAAAAAGGGGGGGAAAAAGCTTGGGTGATTTTTTTTTCTTCTTTAGTTTGGTCACTGGCTTTCAGAGGAATATAAATGATGTGTGCATTTCCGGTATGCTCTTTGAATTCAGTACTCCTGTAGATTAAGATTAGGCGGCACATTGCACTGAAGGGGAAGGGGATGAGAAGGGGGGGGGGGGGGGTGGGGGAGGGGCTTTACAGGGACCAAAAATATTCCAAGTTTCATCTCCACAGACCAGAACAGAATCTCATGAACAATATTTTTTTTTCTCAAAGTAACATTTATACACTAATCCCCTTCTTTTTGAAAAGGTAATTATGTTTTAGAAAAAAACTGTCTAAACACAATTTTTATGACTATGAAAAGTTAACACTCTCCATTTTCACATTTTCGCGAAAAGTTGAGAATGTAATTCTCAGTGTCAGTATCCGTGTCGGTGTGTGCACCAACATCATTTGCAGCGTGTGTGTGTGTGTGGGGGAGAGGGGGGGGGGGGTGCCACGGTATTACCGGTTGGACGATATGTAAATTAATAAGGTCAATGATGAGAGGAGGGTTGGATGGATCTTTCGTTCTCTTTTTTTCGTCTTCCCTTTTCTCTCTCCCCATTCTCTCTTATTTATATTTTTCCTCTTCTTCTTCTCACTCTCTCTCTCCCACCCTCTCTCTCTCCCTCTCTCTCTCTTTCTTTCTTAAGTTATTTGATTGACGACACATACCCTCGTGCCCTTTATACATGCATACACGCCACTCTCCGCTATGGGTAAGAGCAGCAAAAAGCAGAGCAGAGCAGAGATGGTTGAATAAAGACTTCGGTAATTTGTATATTGCAACTATGTAGAGTGTTATTGCAAGAGAGGAACACCTCTGTTTTAAAAGCACATTCCCCCAGGGGGTCGAGAAGATGGGACAGGCCTTGTCAGGAGGATATTTATCCGAAGATCTGTACCATATTTCTGCGCGCCTGGACCCCCTTTCCTCACCCGGCACTCTTGTTACTTCTGAAAACAACCCAATAATGATTTCGTTCCACGGAATACGTCCGCGGGGTGTATTTTCGCGCACCGGCTCCTTTGGCGTAAGCGGTCCATAGCAGCGGAGTTTCAGCTTCGCTCCTACGGGCAACTTACCCGAGAATGAGACCCAAACAACGCGTGTTCGCCCGATCAATGTTGCACTACACACCGCAGTAATGTATACACCCGGGGCTAGAAACATTTATCCGTGGTTAACTCAGAAGTTTCACAAACGGTGATCATGCTTTGTATACCACCTTTCCACCTTGCCACCTTGCCATTTTAATAAAGAACTACCGTTTATGTTTTTATACTCGATGTTGATCCCGTTATTATCGTGAGGAAGAGGGCGAACCGGCGAAGTGAGGACATGACTAATGTTCCCTGTTATGCCCGCTGTGAATGTTGTTGCGAAGGTATGTCCACGGTTTGCCGGTGTAATTGGCTCCCAACTGATAAGTAAATTTGTTACATTCGACTTATGGAAAAAACGTAAGAGGGGTGCACATTTGCACCCACGTCTTCCCCGCAGTGTTATTTGATAGCGTTGATGTATTGTAAACAGCATGAGCATGTGTTAAATGTCGAGTGACGAAAGTGGTATAGTACTATAATGTGGAGTTCAAACGTTGCACTACTTTCTTTTAAAATCTTGGTTTGAAGATTTAGAGAAATTGCCAAATTATTAAAATGTTATGTCTGGGGATGAGTATGAGTGGATGCATAAACGCTCAATGAGACTTTTCTACTTCTGTCTTCTAAATTGATAAGAGTATACGTCCACTCTAGCTCTTTATGCATTCTAAATGTACATGTATTAGGGATCATGGTGGACTTCCCCTTTAAACTTTGAATAATCAGAGCTTTGGCCTTCTTGACATGATGCTCCAACATAGTTTTGTTAACTTTGTAGGCGATTAAATTAGTGTTGTCATGTTAAATTAACCCACAATTTTTTAACTACAATCATAGACCTACATGTAACCTACCTTACGTGGGTAACATAATGATATTTGAAGAAATAAAGCCGGAAAAAATGTCGCCAGAGACAAAGTATATGTCGTGAGAGTGCCAGTAATACAAACAAACGATTTAAGATAAAGCGCCCCTACACTGTAAAAAAATAATAGTCGAAATAACTCAATAAAATTGAGGAAAAGAATTGCCTTATTTTTATTAAGTAAATATTACCTACGGCATCTTAAGTAGAATTTACTTATTTTGCTGAATACATTTTTACTCAGTTAAATCGAGTTACATTAACGTAAATAATTTAAGTATTGTAATCATTTTAGATAATTAAAAAAAAGCTATGATAGGATTACATATTGCACGATTTGGTACCCATCTAATCTAACAAGTAACATCCACTAATCATTCACTACTTCTATTTAAGATTAATCACTAATCACTAACACTACTTCTATTTAAGATTTAACCGTATATATCTACCACCATCACAAACTATTACATACGCTTCAATTCGACACATATTGAAAGGCTCCAAATTTTATATATACTTGATCGTAGCATCTTAAAAGGAAAATTGGTTGACAATTTCCTGAAATATCAAGTTTTGATTTGTTTTGAACTGGGTGACAATTAAAAATTGTCTTGTCTTTGCTTAGCCATGTTAAATGAATTAGTAAATGTTTTAAAGTCCTTAAATTTTCATTCAACCACAAAAAAGAATTGTTTTATTTAAAAAAGAGTTTAATTTAGTCTTAATGAATATTCATAAATTATGTAAATATTTCTATTACGCACTGCATCGGTCCTTACTTTAAAAAGATAAGAATAATCAACATAAATTGTTTGAGTAATACGTATAATTTCTGATTTTGAGTTAAAATTACTAAATTAATACAAGCTGAAATTACTTAAAGTTCTTATGTATTTGATTTTACTTAAATATTCCACGTATGTTCTACTAAATTGAAAGTTTGAGTTAGCAAGACTTAAATTTAGTGCGTAAGTGGCAAAACTAATGTTTTCAAGTAAATTCTACATGGAAAAAATACGTAAAAATTACCAATGAACAAATAATTTTTTACAGTGTACGTCTTGTATATTATCTAAGCAGTTGTCATGGATGTCAATTATACGTCCACATTTAACAACTTCTAACCCAAAACAAACGTAGGGTCTCCAAACAATTTTATGTTCAGACATAATAGACTCCTGATGGACAGATGTATTACAAATGCATTTCAGTCAGTGTGTTTACAATGTCAAGGACGTTATGTTTCACATACGAGCACAGTGCTATTAGCTAGAGGATATGCTAATAGAAGAGACACGATCAAGATCAACTTCCGTAGAATGCCTAGATAAAACATGCAGAATGGGGCATTGTAAAGGAAACATTGATGGAAGATTCATGATCGAGACGAAATTCCGTAGGGTGTCGAGATGCTAAAACAAGCAGAATGGGGGCTTCTTAGAGGACACATTAATGGAAGAGACGTGAACGAGGTAAAGTTCTGTAGAACATGCCGAAAGGGGCATCGTAGAGGAAACATTGATGGAAGATTCATGATCGAGACGAACTTTTGTATAGTGTGCCGAGATGCTAAAACATGCAAAAATGGGCATCGTAAAGAACACATTAATGGAAGAGACGTGAACGAGGTGAAGTTCTGTAGAACATGCCGAAAGGGGCATCGTAGGGGTATGGTGTATAACGCATTTGACGAATGGAGTTCAAATATTTCACTTTCTTTTTTCTGTTCTTCTGCACCCAACGACTACATAGACAGGATAATAGTCGCTGAAGCAAAACTCATCAGTTGTATCGAAAATATCGTTGTCGAAGCTACAAGATCATATTAAATAAATTTGTGTTTTTCCCCTGGATTTACAGTGTAAATTACACGCACGATGTCTATAGGCGCTTCACAAACATGGAGGTATAATAATATCATTATCCCCGAAACACAAAAGCAGGCCTGTCCCACCTAGTCGTCAATTAACATGCGTACAATTCTGACCACATCGTACTAAATGCCGTTCGCTTTCTACTGGGTACCCACTCAACACCTGCGTGAAGAGAAATGATGTAGATAATATTTCTTGCATTAGGAAATAAATGTTGGGATGTGGCTGAAAATCCTTCCTCCAGAAAAGAAATAAAGCAAAAGATGGTTACACAGTCAACACCATTATTACTGAGGACAACCGCCCCTACCCCCCCCCCCTTCCCCAACTCAGGATACGCTCTTGCGTAAGGAATTCAAGGTAATCATTTGGACACGTCATGCCTGAAATTACATGCATGCAGTCGACACTATCCCCCAACTCAATGTTGACCGAGAAACATTGATTATTCATTAATATTCATGATTTGATTCACGTGATTACGGTATGGTATCGTGCAAGTGATTTGAGTGAGGGAGCGCAAAATGCCAAGGACAAGTCGGAAATCAACTTCAGAATCTTGAGGAGGCCTAAAGTCAATTCAGTGAACGGGGATTATAGCGAAAATGCGCATAGGATCAGAGGGGCGCAGAATTTGAGGGGGCAGCAAGGGGTAATTAAAAAGACGTACATCCGAGAACTTAAAAATGAGATACCCTGATTAAAAGTACATTTTCTAGTGGAATTGCAAGGTGAAAAATCCTCAATTCCCCCAAATTCGTATACTCGAATAAATCCCTTTGATCTTAAACACCTTCACAAGAGCTCCTCATAAGCTACATGTACATGTATTATTTTTTCAAAGAAGGTTCCTTTAACAAAAATGTTTATCAATATGAATTGCATTGGATGTCATTGATGTAAATCGTTATGCGAAAAGGAAGCCAAGATTGTTGATAGCTACATGAGCGCTACTTGCGATTGATGATGTATTAATTCTCAACACCACCTCTATCTATCTTTTGCTCTGTATTTGTGTGTCTCTCTCTCTCTTACTATCTTACTCTCTTCTCCCCTCCTCCGCTCCCCATAATGTAGTCTGCATGCGTTTATTCTCATTTGACACTGTACCACAATTCCTAGAGCCTTGATCAGAGCCTAGCTCTGTCAATCTCTTGCTGTGTCCAGACCAACTAAATTACAGAGCCTGTGCAGTATGCTGTCAGTCTAGTCTCACCGTGCAGACACTGTTCGTACAGCGACTGACAAGGGTTTGTACAGGGACCCGTTTCACAAAGCCTTTTTTCAATGACAAATGACGAAAAAATCAATGACAAATCTGTTGATAACCAATCAGGAGCAAGGTTTTCAGTAGCTTATAACAAAAACTGTCATTTGTCACTGATGACAAATTTTGTGAAACAAATCCCAGGTCTGCGAACTATATTATGCGCTGGTAATTCTCGAGCATGCCAATCCTAATTCAGGGGCATTCCAAGGCCAAGAATAACTCGAATACTTGATATACCTCCCATACAAATATAGAAATGGGAAGACACTACAATAATGTTATGACAGACGAATGACCTGATTGGGTACGTTTTGCAGAAGAGAGGGAGTGATGCGGGAGTGGGGTGTGGGTGTAGTGTACGTTGTGTGGGTGTGGGGGTTGGTGTTGTCGTAGGGTGTGCGAAAACACTGGTGAGTGTTTCTACTCAACGGATAATAATGGCATGTTCGTCTAATTTGAGAGGTGCTTGTTGATTTTAATGGATCTTTTAAAGACCGTCAATACTACTGGGCCAGAAGGGATTAGACCACACAGCGAGGTCACTGACAGGTGGCTATCTCATTAACTCAGTTCTCAACTAACATAAGAAAAAGAGGATCATGGGGGACCAACAGGCACCGATTGGGGAAGATTTCTATATAGAGGGAGCAAGTAGCTACAAGTAGGACAGTGGGGCTTTAAACTTTCACTCTTACTACCCCTCTCTCTCCTTTCCTTCCCTTTCTCATTGATACAGTCGATGGGGGGGGGGGGGGTCACAAACACCCACCCAGCCCGTTAGCCCTGGATGGAATTGTCCATTACCCCTCCACCATTTTTAACCTATCACACCACGATGTTTGTAAAAGAAATTGTTCACAAATGATCGTACATCGATGCCATCTGTATGTAGTCAACTATACCCGTATTTATACATGGCTGTTCATTAATGCAATTTTTGGCGAAAATGAGTAAATTTGGCACTATTTTGATTATTTTAAACCTCCAAAATAAATATATTTATTGCATGATGAAATTTTCTCACCAATTCTTATTCTCAAATCTTCTTTCTTCTAGACAGTTTCTCACTTTCTCAAGATAATCACATGATCGGTACTCCTTATTATGCGAAAGAGAGAAAGAGAGAGAGAGAGAGAGAGAGAGGGAGAGAGAGAGAGAGGAGAGAGAGAGGAGAGAGAGGGAGTCGGAGGGGGGGGGGGAGGGGTATAATTTCCATTTTGAGAGCCAAAGCCATAGTATACTTAAGTTTGAATTGTTCATAATTTTAAAACAAATACATGTGAATCGATTTAGGAAGGAGACAGTGGCTTTTGAGGTTCACCACATTTCAATAGCGAATCCATCATGGTCAAAATTCGAGTTTGTGAACACTCAACATTTATTTTGAACATTCAATATCTTTAGTATGTTTGAAAATGAATACATAACAATCGATTATTGAAGGAGAGAGAGAGAGAGAGAGAAAGGGGAGACATGGGGTTCCTTCTTAGCGAATCCATATTATGCTTAAAGCTTGAGTTCTTGGATGGGGAATAGTGCATCGTTATCAAGCGTAGAGTTGAAATGCAAATAATAGGAGAGGAAGACAAGTGGATACCGCAACAAAACTCGAGTTTGCTCAGATGTAATCGCATCCTCGGGGTCAAATATGGAAAGATACTGGTTTACAACCCTGTGATTATTAAGGATGTTCTTTTTATATGTTGATTATTGAAACGTAATTTACTCCTGAATACTTAATCAATTTGTGATTAATAGATTCAAGAGCCTTCAAAGATTGTCGTACATGACATGTTTTTTTTTATAATTGCATGGAAGCATTTATTTTGTGTATTCTGTAAGTTAGGCTATTATAGCACCTTCAATGTGGAGAGGGTACATAATCCTTTATAGCCTTATTTTCGGGAATGTTATCTTTGAATAGAAATTTTTAGAGTGGGAGGGGTGGGGCGGGGGAGCTGCAATATTGCATGCCTTACATGTATCAGTTTCTTTCCCAGATGACGGGGTTTTGTTCTTGCTTTTCGGGGGGTCCTTTAAGGTGGGGGATTGGCTCTGGGACTGGGTTAAATTTTCTTGTGTGTGATAGGTTATGGATGTTTTGATTAATTGTAAATTGTTCTCCCTCAACGTGAAAGGGATCAGGGACGGAGATAAAAGGGAACGCATATTTTTCTGGTGTAAAGATAAAGGGGCGGACATTGTTTTCCTACAAGAAACATTTAGTACTAGCGATTGTGAGGACAAGTGGGCTTCAATGTGGGAGGGTTCCAGTTATTTTAGTCATGGTTCTAATCACAGTAAAGGAGTTCTCGTTTTGATTGCGCCGAGGATAGATATTGAGATATTGCAAGTCTTAAAAGACAGTGAGGGTAGATATATTTTTATAGACTGTAAGTTTCAAGGTGTTAGGTTGATTTTAGGCAATGTGTATTTTCCAACAAGAAATTTTGAGAGTGATCAATTGCAATTTCTTCGAAAATTACGCAATAATCTGGCTAAGTTAAATAAAGATAACTACCCGGTTATAATAGGTGGTGATTTTAACATGATTAGGGACATTGAATTTGATTATAACGGGAAATCTTCAAACAGGATTTCGAAAAGATTTAATCGAGAATTTGAAAAATTCATGGAAGATTTGCAGCTTTTGGATATTTGGAGATGTAGGCATTCTTTAAAAAGGCAATTCACTTATATGCAAAAAAATCCCTTTATGCAAAGTAGACTAGATTACTGGATAATATCGGAATGTCTAGAGGAAATGGTTATGAAGTGCGATATAATTCCATCTGTTGCCCCTGATCATCATTCAATATTTTTACGTTTATTTGACAAAACAGTCAATAAAACGAATGGAAGAAAAGGGTCATATTGGAAATTCAATAATAGTTTATGTGAAAATGAAGATTATGTTAGAGAGTTAAAAAAGAAAATTTGTCAATTAAAAAACGAACTACAAACTAAAATAAAAGACAAAAGGTTGTTATGGGATTTTTTAAAAATGAAAATTCGGAGCTTTACACAAAAATTTTCAAAAAAATTGGCTGATCAAAGAAGAACAATAAGAACAGATTTAGAAAAAGAAATACAATGTTTAGAACAACAATTGACGGAAAGCACTAATGCAGATATTTTAGAAAAATTGGAAAATACAAAAAAGAAATTAATGGAAGTTTATAGCTATGTAAATGAAGGAATTAGGATTCGATCACGAGCCTCGTGGTACGAAAGCGGAGAAAGGGATTCGCGTTATTTCAATCAATTAATGCAAAATAACAAAAGAAAGAGTACTATTAAAAAAATTAAAACCTCAGATGGTGCTATTTGCTGCGATGAAAAAAGGATAACTGAAGAAATCCGGAAGTTTTACAGCATGTTGTACAGTAAAGTAGAGTACGAGTGCTCGGATAAGTGTTATAATAGTTTCTTTCAAGGTTTACCGAAATTGACTGAAAAATCTCGAGAATACTGTGAAGGATCTATAAGTAATAAAGAATGCCTAGAAATCTTAAAAGAATTAAAACAGAACAAATCACCTGGAAATGACGGTTTTTCTTCAGAATTTTATCGTACCTTTTGGCCGGATATTGGAGATTTAGTTAAAGATGCCTTGAATGAAGCATATAGATTAGGAGAATTAGCATCGTCTCAAAAACAAGCTGTAATTACGTTAATCGCTAAAGATGGGAAAGATCCCTTTCTACTGAAAAATTATAGACCCATTTCCCTTCTTAATGTCGATTATAAAATTTTAACAAAAATTTTGGCTAAGCGAATCAAGAAAGTATTAAATGAGATCATTATGGGAGATCAGGTGGGCTACATGAAAGGGAGGAATATTGGTGAGGCCATTCGCATTATAGATGATATTATTTTTCATACATCCCGTTACAATTTATCTGGTTTTTTGTTAGCTATAGACTTCGAAAAAGCTTTTGACTCAATTTCACATCAATTTCTTCAAAAAGTTCTGTCGTCATTTGGTTTCGGTCCATCCTTTCAAAAGTGGGTTAAAGTTTTATACACGAACACTTTAAGTTGTGTATTAAATGAAGGAGGGTCCACTGGTTATTTCAAAGTAGAAAGGGGAGTAAGACAGGGAGACCCTCTTTCTCCGTACCTCTTTATCTTGTGTATTGAAGTAATGGCACACAAATTACGAATAGATAATTTGGTGGACGGAATTAATTTTGGAGATAAGGAAACTAAACTAGTAACTTATGCGGATGATATGACAATTTGTGTTCGCAATAAAAAATCAATTAATAGGTTAAAAGTAATATTTGCAGATTTCGAAAAAATTTCTGGACTGAAAATAAACAACGACAAGACTAAAATATTAAGGTTGGGTTTATGTCAACGTTTAGATTGTGATTTTGCTTTTTGGCGAAATAGTTGACTTTCTTAAGGTTTTAGGGATTTTCTTTTCCCTCGATGAACACAAGAAAGAAGATCTAAATTATAAAGAAATCTTAAGTAAAATAAAAACACTCTTAAATTTTTGGAAGCAAAGGGATTTAACACTTATGGGTAAGATTCAACTATTGAAGGTGCACATTTATTCTAAAGTTCTTTATCGGGCGTCACTTACTCCTGTTCCAAAATGGGTTTATGATTCACTGGATGAATTAACTTTTGATTTCATATGGAAAGGAAAAACAAATAAAATCAATAGAAACACCATGTTCTTAGACTATAAGCAAGGGGGGTTAAAGATGTTAAATTTTTCTGCACAAGTTAAATCGCAGCGAATTATGTGGATTCAAAAACTTCTAAACAAAGATGAAGACATGAAATGGAAACAATATTTTAACTTTGTCACTGAACACGTGGGTGGAGATTTGATATTTTCATGTGACTATATACCAAGTTTATTAAAAGTGACAGCTCCACAATTTTATATGGATTTATTAGAAGATTGGGTGAATACGAGACATATAAGGAGTATAGACATTGGTGATGTGGTAATTTTTAATAATAAACTTATTCGATATAAAGGAAGTTGTATATACGATAAGAGGTTGTATGACAAAGGAATTTACAAATTAAAACATATTCTGGAAAACGATGGTAAACTAAAATGTGACAGGCATTTTATCGATTTAGATGTTGAAGTAAATGAAATTGAAAAGATCAAGCACTTTTATGCCTGTTTACCAGTTTGTTGGAAAAATAATTTTAGAAAGGGAGAAGAAATAAATAATTCTGGAACTGATTTCACTTTGGGGAAGAAAACAACTAATATAGCTGATCTAAAATCAAAACAAATTTATGTACAATTAATAAAGAAAGATGATTTTAAACCTTTGGTTTTTGAGAGAATTGGAAGGAACTATGGTTTTTCCTGTAATGAAATAGAAAACATCTTTTTAAGACTAAGACAGTGTACACTTAACAGTCGATTAAGAGAGTTTCAGTTCAAACTTATACATAATATATTATATACAAACCATCACCTCTTCCGTTTTGGTCTTGTCTCGACTAAGTTATGCTCATTTTGCGAAAAAGATGAAGAAACATATAAACATTTATTTTATACTTGTGAATTTGCACAATCAGTGTGGGGAATGTGCACGAGATTTTTAGACTTTGAAATACATAACTGTAGTTTGGAGGAAATTTTGTATGGGAAAGAGGAGAGAAATAAAGGAAAATATCAATTAATGAATCATGTTTTAATTCTTGTTAAATATCTGATTTATAGAAATAGAGAACTTAAAAAACCACCCTCTTTTAATGAAATAAAGAATAGTATAATAGGGGATAAAGTAGAAGAAAGGAAATTGGCAGCAATGAGGGGAACTCTCACTATTCATTTTTCTAAATGGGAAAACCTGAGTATTAGACAAACAATTGGAACCCAGAGCCAGTCGTCCACCGGTTAAGAGGGGGGGGGGGGGGGGGGGGGGGGGGAGGGGGATAAGGGAGAGGTCGGATAGGGTAGGGTTAACAAAAAGAGAAAACTTGTCTCTCAGGACAACAGTATAAAAGAAGTATAAGTTGCTACATTGTTAAAACAAAAAAATTGGATTATACAACTGCATATGTTTTCTTTGAAAATATGAATTTTTGTGTCGAATATGATGTATAGAAACTAACTATGTAAGTTTCCTTTGAAGCCGTTTGTAAGACAAAAAATTATACTGATTTATAATGTCATCACATTTGCAGTGAGCGTTACATATGATGTTTGTAATTTGTACTATGTTATAATTTGTTTCAAGAGAGAAAAGAATAAAAACTGAACATAAAAAAAAAAAAAAAAAAATAGACAGAGAAGTGAGGGGAAAGAGAGAAGGCGAGATGGTTAGGTGGATATAAAGAGAGAGGGGAGAGAGAAGGCGAGAGAGAGAGAGAGAGAGAAGGCGAAATGGTTAGGTGGATATACAGAGAGGGGAGAGAGAAGGAGAGATAGAGAGAGGGAGAGAGGGGAGGAGAAAGAGAGAGAGGGAGAAAGAGAGAGAAAGAGTAAAGAAAGAGATGGTGATGGAGGGAGATAGAGGGAGAGAAAAGAAAGCCACGAAAGAGGGAAAAGAGGGGAAATAATCAGACGAAGAAAAAAAATGAGAAAACATGAAAGGGAAAGAGAAAGGGGAGGAATATACCACAAGTGAGGTTGGATTAGTAGGGTGAGAGTGGAGAAAGAGAAAGGGGGAAATAGAAAGAGATAAAGAGGAGGAGGGAAAGGAATGTAGAGAGGAACAGACACGACAGAGAGAGAGAGAGAGAGAGAGAGAGGGAGAGAGAAAGGTATGGGGGGGGGGGTGATATGAGAGTGTACATGTCTTAACGTATGCACGGGAAAAAAGAGAGTACCCAATCACACCAACGGCATAATAGTAATAAAAAGAATTGGTAGATTTTGATATAAATGTGGTTAATTTCTTCAAAATGGCATTTTTCCAGTAAATATGCATGTACATTATTTTGTGCTTTTTCTTTTTTTATTGCTGTATTTCTCCTCGTTTACCCTGTTGCCCAATGCATCTTGCATATTATAGGCATGGGGTGGAGGGGGGTGTCTACGAATCATAGAACATTCAATAGCACCTACATATTTCATTTTCAATGAAATATTTATATTTTACCAGATGTGTGTGCTGGTTTTGGTTATCTCGAGGTTCCAAAAACTTGGGATAGATATTTCCTGACATCCATATAAATCATTAATAATTACTTTAAAGAAATTTGAAGAAAAAATTGAAACGATCAATTTCAAGGGTTTCAAAAGAAACACCAGGGCACTATACTACGAAAGCCAGCTGCAACTTTCTGTTCTGTATTGTTTTATTAATATTGACCTGTATATCTAATTGACCGTGACAGATTCAAATATTTACGATTTACGGCTGACCTAGCAGAATTCAATATTTTAAGACTTTTATAAAACGATTTGCCTCTCACTCAATCACCTGCTAAGAATTATAGGTAAATCTTTTCAGGTGTTCTAGATAGTAAATGGTATCAACGTAGGGGCTGAGGATCATTTCTTTTTTTATTATTTGATATGTATCTATTAAATAAATGCTTCTCGCGTCGTGTTCAGAAAGGCGCCAGTGGTGACCATAAACGTCAATTTTATTTCACGAACAGCAAAGCTGCATGCCAAAGATGAATTTGATTTGATTCTTTACATTATTTGAAGAAAAATATAAATTACAGATACTTTTTTGGCCGTTTTTGCTTAATGTTGTTTGGTTCTGTGTGTATTGTGTAAAAGGTTCAAGCAGTTTCCACTACATTTCCACGCGGTTATACAACTTGATTTTTATAAAAAGTATTACTTATAAGGGTTCGGCACACCAACCATGTAACATCAGTGATGTGATATTATGTTCAACGTAGACGTTTACAATGACGAAATCAATGAAATTAAATAGAAAAAGCCTTTTCAAAATGTCTAAACTTAGCTCCATCACATTTCCAAGCGGCTATACAACTTGAAAATGTAAAGGCATTACAAAAGAGCTCTGCACACCAATAATGTAAATTTGTAATGTGATATAATGTTCAACACAGACTTCTACAATGACGATATCTATGAAATGAGGCAGAAAAAGCCTTTTCAAAGTGTCTATACTTAGCTCCTTATACAATTGCTAATATAACAATCAAATATGGGCATTTGAAAGCGGATCTTATGTCAAGCGCAAATATATACTGTGCAATTTCAGCAGAACGTGTTGCATAGTGACTACGTGTACGTTTTCAGTTTTCTTTTACGAGTGATTAACTTTTTGTGTTGGATAATATAGTGTGATACATTCTGTGGAACGTTCACAATTCTACATCACGAAATAATAACATAAAAGGCTTTTCCTATCTCAAGATTATAACAACGACTTGGTTGATAATGATAATGATAATGAGGATGATGATGAGGATGATGATGGTGATGATGATGATGATGATTATGATAATAGTGATGATAATGATGACGATGATGATGATGATAACAATCAGAAGAAGACGAAGAAAATGAAGAACAAAAAGAAGGAGAAGAAGAAGAAGAAGAAGAAATATAAGAAAAGGAAGAAGGTAAACAAAATTGTATAATAAAAGTAATAATAATATATATTACAAAATAATGGTGGACCCCTAATCCGAAGTTTCACAACACGTGAAAGGTCTATATATAATAGGGTTTGATATAGGGCGCATACTTAGACCGGAAAGGGGGGGGGGCGGCACGTGCCCCCTGTGCACCACTAGACCCGCTCCTGAATATGTTTAGAAAGTTGGAAAAACAAACTTCTACGAAGCAAAGGTAAATACTGTATTGGATAATCATGTATATAACAATGTGTTCACATCTAATGTAGATAAACATCTGATGTACATAATGATCGCGTGAGGTTTAGTTTTCTTTACAAATAAAAATTTGAAGGAAGGAGGAAGAGCATATAACTCTCTCTCTCTCTCTTCTCATTCTTCCTCCCCCTTCTCTCTCTCTCTCTCTCTCTCCCTCTCTCTCTCTCTATATCTATTCCTCTCTCTTTATCTTCCCCCTCCCCTCGATCTTACTCTATTTCTCCCTGTTCTTCCCCTCCTCTCTCTCTCTCTCTCTTTCTCTCCCACCCTCGCCACCCTCTCTCTCTCTTTCCCACTCTTCCTCACCCCTTCTCTTTCTCTCCATCTCCCCCTCTCTCTCTCTCTTTCTCCCTCTAATAGCGTGATGTATAAAGTAGCCTGAAAGCAGGAAGTTCAGTTTTCTTAACAATCTTTTTGGAGGGGATAATGATATGTCTCTCCGTCTCTGTCTGTGTCTTTTTCCACGTCTCTCTCTCTCTCTCTCTCTCTCTCTGTCTCTGTCTCTTTATCTGTCTCTTTCTCTGTCACTCTCTCTCTCTCCCTGTCTCTGTCTCTTTCTCTGTCACTCTCTCTCTCGTCCCCCTCTCCTTATTGTTCCTTTTCACTTCACGCAAGGCAATCTGCTAAACCCATCACGTTCAAAGGAAATTTTGTGACGAATTGTCCATCGTTAATCACTATCTGTCCAATCATTCCCATATCATGTTACCGCCATTCCACGACATGCAACATTCATACAAAAATCCATGTGCCTGCAATTTGCTTGTTTATGGATGTATCCATAGCAACGGCATTCTTGTATCGAGGAAACTTACGCCTATGTACAAACACTCCCCTCTCATTGAGGAAGTTATAAATGGCTGGACTTCATGACATGTGACAGATTCAATGGGGCATTGCACAGAGGAAATGAGCTGTGAATAAATGAGCAGAACAGCTTAAAGTCACTCTCGAAATGCATCATTAAAGCAAGATCAAAGCAAATATCGACACAAATGTTAATAGCAATAATCCCATCTCAACGATTCTACTTTGAATTCTTAGACAGTCAGAAAAGATTGAATGGGCAGATGAGTTTGACTGAAAAATTATTAAGGGAAGAGTTACTTCTCTCCGATTAATTGCAAAAGTACAGTGCTATGACTTCAGAACTTTTCAAAGTTTTAATACGCACGAAAAAGAAATGATTGGCATTGACTTTTTGTCATTGTTAGTAAAACACTATCGCAAGGGCTTCCAAGGAAGCAACTCAAGGCCTATCTCAATTCCCCACTGTATTGATAATACACATTACCTTCGGATGATGTCATAATAATGTCATTGTCACGTTCACACATTTCAACGGTGTTCCCCAAGGTTACTGAAATTATCTTAGGTTTATTTTTTAAAGGGGAGGAGGAGGAGAAAAAGAAGAAGAAGAAGAGGGAGAAAGAATAGCAGTAGAAGAAGTAGTAGTAGAAAAAGAAGAAGAAGAAGAAGGAGAAGCAGAAGAAGAACAAAAAGAAGAGGGAGAAGGGATAGCAGTAGCAGTAGTAGTAGAAGAAGAAGAAGAAGAAGGACAGGATATATGACGGTTCTTTTTTCCATCATTAAAACGAATCTAAGATGGTGATCTGCAATGAGCATTAAGAGTCTGACCTGAATTGAAAAACCACGATTAGCAAACGGTTGCACTATTCATGAACACTGCGTATTTGATTTGGTTATTCGATACCTGTGTTGCTTCAAGACCAAGTTATTTTATTCAGTATAACGTAGCTACTATTTGAATATACTCTGCTGCGCTCTGTACACATTATTACATTGTTACCCCGGCAGTAGCTGGGTCGCCATTATAAGGCACTAAAGCATCCAAGGTTATTCTTCCTAACGGGTACACATTTACTTCACCTGGGTGGAGAGTGGCAACTTTAGATTAATGTATTGCCAAGGGACATCAGTGCCGCGGCGGGACTCGAACCGCAAACCAAGTGATCCACAGTCCCACGAAAATTCTACGAGAATACATATATCATCATTTTTGAAGACGATTGCAAATTCTTTCGAGAACTCAACCCAATTTCATGTCCCATGGAAATCATGTTAGGATTATTTAATACGTCATTGTCATGTTCTCACATTTCAATGAGTGACGCACAAGCTAGGTTTTTGAAATTGCCTTGGGTTGGTTTTTTTTAACAGTTACTGTAGTTGATATCGTGTTGTAGTAGGTGCTTGCGATTATGTTTGTAAATTACAATGGTTTGTAGATGGAATATAATACTGCTTTCATTATTATAATATGCACCAGAGTTGTTTTTAAATAATTCCTCCACAAACTACTCTATATCCCCATTTAAATATAATATGATGTCTATACAATCCACGTGTTGGAAGGTTTATGATATAAAAAGAAGATTCCTGTTTCTTTCATGATTTATAATTTCCCCAAAATACATGTACCGTATATACCGTATATACATTTGCAGTAATCAACTGATACTCCATGTAAATTTGATGGTTTTTTGTTTTGTGTAATTCAGGAATGAAAGGTGGACTGGTTGAATATGGCATTTGGTGAATACTTTTATATGTACATGAAACTTTTATATATCACATTCTCAAGGAACATAAGTCGAGACGAATTAATTTGTATAATCTTACAATATTACAAAACCAGGTAAATGTGTGAATACTTTAGTTAACTGTATATACATGTACATGCATCATAATTAATCTCAAAACGTATCTGTTTAACTCGGCATTTAATCAATTGTTCTGTCATTTGATTGGGTTTGTTCTTACTCCTGTTCCTTTGTTTTTAAAGTTGATGCTTTTATGTGATCTCCTTTTTTCACACGTGCGCCTTGAGCATTTGATTTCAAGTAAATTCGGCGCCTTACAAATCTCATATGATATCATTATCATTATTATTTCATATATAACGTCAGTGATAATCCTGTGTCAGGATATGACAATATCTTCCATCTTACATGTCTTACATCCTTATTTTTCTTTATTCATATTCTCATCCATCTTATCCTTCATCTTTTCCATCATCTTTCTGTCTAGTCTTCCTTTCCCCGTCTCATTCGCTCAAACCCATCGTAAGACTGATCGCGCTGATGTCAATTTCTGCTTTGGTGATGGAAAAAACGGTGATGCATGGTGATCTCCTTTTTTCACACGTGCGCCTTGAGCATTTGATTTCAAGTAAATTCGGCGCCTTACAAATCTCATATGATATCATTATCATTATTATTTCATATATAACGTCAGTGATAATCCTGTGTCAGGATATGACAATATCTTCCATCTTACATGTCTTACATCCTTATTTTTCTTTATTCATATTCTCATCCATCTTATCCTTCATCTTTTCCATCATCTTTCTGTCTAGTCTTCCTTTCCCCGTCTCATTCGCTCAAACCCATCGTAAGACTGATCGCGCTGATGTCAATTTCTGCTTTGGTGATGGAAAAAACGGTGATGCATGGCTAACAGGTCCATCCATGAGCCCCAATTTACACCTGCCAGAGATTGAATAATTACGCGGAGGAGTCGGAGGAGGGTGGGGGGGGGGGGGGGGGGGGGGTAGCGGCAGCACGTGATATTTTAGAGAGTGGACGAAAGAAATGCCTGGTAAACTCAAGGCGGTTTTTGGAACTAGAATAGAATAAATAGAACATATCATTCATTGTCTTCTTCCAAAATCAAAAATCAAACTTTCCTTCCAGGTGAATCATATTACATAAAATTACACAACTTATAAAAATCTATAATATAAATACAATCATATCAAAATATCAGGGAAGTGCATAAAAAGTATGAATAAATACAAATACATACATATAATACAAATTACATAAAACATAATGATAAAGGGAAGAAGACAAAAAGGAATAAATAGAGAAGAATACAGAATGAGAGGATCAAAAGAGAATGTAGCCCTTGAGTAAAGTTTCTCAAAAATCCGACCCCTTGTTACATATTATTCTAAGTCCTTGGGTGGGAGAAAGGGCGCTTTGAGAATCATGGCAGAATTGGAGCTCCAGATGATGTTACGAGATTAAAGATAAGAGAGAGATCATGAATGAAAGTAAGACATGCGAATGAGATAGTTACGGGTAAAGTAGCGGTTCTAGAGTAGTGATTTGGGGCTCAAGCCCCCTACCCCCACCAAAGTCTTAATTATCAATGAATTTAAGCGAGGCATACCTAGAAAATGAGTGCAAACGCCCCAAGCACCCCCTTCACACAACAAATATTCTTCTCGAACCGCTCCTCGACAGATGGAGGTAGATACAGAGTGAAATAAAATAAAGAGGAAAGAGATTACAAAACATGCAAAGATAAATAAATTATGATAGCTAATAAGAAAGGGAAAGTTAAGATGGGGAGAACCAAATGGAGAGAGAAATACACAAAGAGATACAGAAATGTAGCAACATTTAATGGTGATAATATAACAACAATAAAGACAACAACAATAGTAATTACGATGATGATGATGATAATGATAATAATGAACGATGGGGATGATGATAACATTATAATAATAATGTAAATAAAAATGATAATATTACTGTACATTAACTTTTTACCGCATACAATGTCATTTTGAATATCCCTGTTTACGGGATTAACCCACAGTTCTGCAGAGCTTACTCAAAGATATCACGGGATTTCAGAAAGTGAAATTACAATAACGTAGCAAAATATCGAAAGCGCCAAAACAATGAAACGGGCATTGGCACTGTCAAAAACTATCATAAAACATGTTCCTTTGCCATCATCAGAAGTTAATCAACGAAATTGTATTCAAACATGACCGAACAACCGATAACGGAAGGAAAAAAATGCGTAGAATACCTAGAAACTTTCTATGAAAAAATAATAACGAAGCTGAAAACCTGCCCCAGAAGGAAATGAAAATAAACAAAACGCTTCGAAAATAGCTGGTCATTAATTCAACCAAATGGCCTAAAGTGAATAGATGCATACATGGATGTCCGTACCTGATATCGGGTGATGAAAGTGAGACGGCGAATGAAAGATGAGGAAGCGAGTGGTTTAGAAACCAACGAAGATGGAAGGATGGAGATGAGGATGAAAAGAAGAAGAAAAAAAA
This sequence comes from Strongylocentrotus droebachiensis, assembly GCA_035222895.1. Lineage (NCBI taxonomy): Eukaryota > Metazoa > Echinodermata > Echinoidea > Camarodonta > Strongylocentrotidae > Strongylocentrotus > Strongylocentrotus droebachiensis. The sequence goes on from JAVYIG010003945.1 coordinate 87,605, forward strand.
AAGCGAAGTTAATTTCGAATTGGCCACGAGCGATTGCACTGATCGATCAACAACTTTATGATATTTCTCTCACGCATGATTAGTATCTAGCTGGAGTCAAATCTCAAATTAAAGAGAAGGTTGAGTTCTGGGAAAGATAGAAGGTAATTGGTGAGCTGTCTCGTTCCTTGTAAACCGCTTTGGATGCATATCATACGAGAAATGTCCCCTGAAAAGCATTCTCTTCAAATGCAGTCATATTTAGAATGTGTTCAGAAACAGCTGAAAACGTTTGAAATAAACTTGCATGTCACACGTGTGTTTTTAGTAAAATGTAGCCACTTCTGTATACGGTGCACGTGATTTTCAGCAAGACTGAAATATTCTTATCATCATACTGATGATTCCAAAACATCACTGTTTTTTTATCATGTCCTGGCGGGTGTTTCACAAAGATCCTAAGTTGAACTTATCTCCAAGTTGGACTTAACAATTATGGAAAGCTGTTAGCATCTTTGAAATATTTGGTAAAAGTTATTTTAAAAGGCATAAAATGTTGATTCAAATCATTCATATTTTCCATTATCATGGGAGATTTAATGTTCTTGATGTGAATTTATGAAAAGTTTAAAATATTGGAATTTTTGCTTTTGAATCTATGTCATTTTAAGGCTACAAATGGCTCTCCATAATTTTTAAGTCAAACTTAGAGTTAAGTTCGACTTAAAATCTTTGTGAAACACCCCTGGTTAGTTAACGTTTCCCAATCCTAGACAGTTTCTTCCTTAATTCAATCTTATGACCACAACTCCACTCTCTCTTTAAAAAAAAAGAGGTCTTCGAATTGAGAGAGCTGCAGCAGCAGGGCTGAGGAAGATCTAATGGCAACACTTCCGCCGCGTGGCTTAGTTCGTTTTTAATCCCTCTCCATAATGAATTTTCGCGGAATCCGAATCCATTTTCTGCCAATTTTTGACTAATTCATAATTTATATTCAAAATGTCCTAGTTTCGAAAACTATTATTTGTCCAAGAAAAGTTCAGCCTTGCTGTGTCACATGGAAAGATGTGTTATACTTCAAGTCATACCTTCTCTAATAATTATGTTCGATTTGGTTTTCTGTTCATTCTTGTCATTTTCGCTGATGCGCGCAAGACGACAAGCTTCAGTATATCTGTACATGTTGCTATTTTTACATGGGTAATTTAGAAACAATGAGAACAGTTCTTATAATGTATGGATGTGACCTTTTCCTTGTCAGGGCTTGCAGTACTTACAACCCTAAATGCAAATACGACAGAAATTGCTTTCAGGACGTAAATAAGTAGTGCATTTATGAAAGGTTCTGTTGTTTGGAAAAAAATTAATGGAAGTATATATAGAGATAGTAATAGTAGTAGAAGTCGCTTTTAAAATGTTAATAATATAATAATATAGAAAAGTACGTGAATCGGGAGAAAATTGTTTGCATTAAAGCAAAAAAACGGTTTGGGAGTCGTTAGGAGACAGTGATGGAATGGGTGCTGTCAAATGTCCTATTCCTATATGAGACATATGAATAAATATATATTAACACCTTGTCCGAGTCATTATACGTGCCGACATTTTCACCAGCAGTTTCACCCCTACCCTTTTCAGTAAAAATACGCATGGGTAATATAGAATAATACTGAACATTTTGCGGCACTCGGTTCAGGGTTGCCTCTACCATCATCAGGTGACATTCTCACTAACCCATTTTAGTGACATTTCCATCAATATTGCATAGTGTGCAACATCCTTCTCGACCAGCCATATGTCCCGCTGCGTATTTACCATTGCAATTAAAGGCTCGTCCACATTGTCGGGGTGGCACCGCATCTGTGGTGTTCAGAGCAAGACTCAATGGCAGTTGGGACAGTCCCTTCTCAAAGAAGTGTCGAATCTTCCACCTTGCGAGTATCTCATAAAAGAGCGGTCATTGAGGGGCGGACAATCCTTGCAATGGGGAAGAAGGGAAAGAAACCACAAACCGCATTATACGAAGACTCCGAGGTAATAACTCGGCCGGGACTGTGGAGCACCGATCGATCTTAATCAAATCTAAAATGCTAAAATTCTATTATGAAATTACTTTCCATGTCCTCTCATTGTTTTTCCTCTTCTCATTCTCTTCTCTTTCCATTTGCGCAGTTTGCAGAAGAAACACCGATCTGCCGCTTGTGAGAACAGAAGAAGGGTGCTGATTTCTACTTCGGGATTTCGTCGCACGCAGCTCTTGTCTGGCGCCGCGGTGGTGGAAAGGAGGGGATAGGAAGTTTCTCAAGAAATGCTTGATTGTCACCCGAATCTCCAGAGCTTTGGTTACAATGAAATGTAAGACAGATTACGATGGACCTGTCTCTATATCATATTGTAATTCGTCAGTAGATGTCAGTCACCCAACTGAATCTAAAGTTCGGATCTCTGTCTTAAATCAGAAAGTTGTATCAACGGGCTAAATTGCATCTGAAACCACGGATGATATTGTTGATGCCTTTGAAGGAAACAACCGTTACCGACCGCTGTTTAGCTGTAGAGGTTCGACGACCATCACAGTCATAGGACTGATGCTCCATCAATGTCCCGTACACACGATATTTCAATTCCGTTACGAACAGACGACTAAAAAACAACGTTTTTCTCGCGCAAGTGGAAAAAGGTGATTTGAAACCGGAGGAATATGTGAAATCGGAATATATTCATTTGAATGTTTATGCACTCGTGTGGTCTTGACAGATGAAGGCCAATTACATTTACAGATCTGACAAGATCCACGTGTACTTTTCGATGTGAATCACAAGTCGGAAAGAAGAAGATAGAGACAGAGAAAGAAAGAAAGATATACAACTTGCCCTTCTGCGTCGTTATGTCATTTGGAAGTAATTGGTGAGCGCCCGAAGCGACGCGAGTGAGGTGCGTGTTGTGATTTGGTCGCTCTTTCTTTCACTATAATCTTGCGCAGCACCTGTCTTCAGATTTACATTTACATTTCTCGTTCGCAAGAATTAAAGCAACCACGCGGAAATATTAGGGAATATCGAGGGAGTGTGAAGGAAGAAAGAGATAGAAGTGAAGAGGTACTCCCCCCCCCCTGAACAAAAAAATCGTACTTGTGATTTTCTTGTCCATGGCTACGTAATAACGCAACGCAAGCGCTCTTGCATAAAATCGGGCGAAACGCCTGCATGCATCTTGCGCCAGAACTGTCCAGCATTTGTGTTTCTCCCCTTCTTTTGGAGAGGTGATTGTGGATTGGTGAGCAACGATTAGCATTAGATTGCCGCCGATGGGAGCCTCCGAATGTCACGCATGGGTGAGTTTGCTTCATCCTGCATCCACTACGTCCGAATCGGTTTAGTCGTTTCCATAGCGACGGATTTACCCGAACGAGAAACAGTATTCAATCAAGGGAAAGGAATGACGCGTTGAGAACGCATTTTTCTTCCTGTTTTAAAAAAAACATTTACAGTCATCGTTACTTCATATTCAGGCGATATACCGCTTAAACTTGCCTGCTTTCATAGTCATCATACTCTATACTCGACCCTTCATTAGCAACTGACATATCAATCTCGGACACGCGGAAGGAAAACAATTACATCGTAAAGGATTATTGCATTTTATCACGTACAGTTTTTAAACTCATTTGACTCTTGAAACGGAATGAGAGTACGCCGGCACGCAGAAGGCCGCATAGCATAGCTACACCAAAGTCATGCGGCCAATTCAACTGTTGCTGCTCGGTGAGAGTCCAATACTTTAACCCCCATCGCTACGTCGCTAATTCTCCTGAGCCGATTACTATCTGATGAAGACGATTGCAAAACCGATGAACAGAGCGTATCAATTTTCCAAGCGAAGGTGAAAGCGAAAAAAAAAATCATCGCATGTCTATGTTATGATGATTATCTTGCAGTACTATGACAACCATGTATTTCTAGATCGTATGATTTGTGCTCTTTTACAAAACTGGAGGTGGAAAATGGATGTCATTAATGCCGTTTCCGAGCATTTACCGTACAAACGGCCCGTGCTCCCCTGAATAGATTGAAATTGATATTCTACTCGTTCTCTCTCACTTTTCTCAATTATTTTGGACTTCTCCGCTTTTGTTTGTTGCTAATGTGTATGACATATCGTACCCTGCCTTTCTTTTTTTGAATGACAACGCTTCCGTCCAATTGGGCGAGTTTACGGAGATTCGATTGATACCGGAAGTTGGGAGCAGTTTCCCAATAAACATCGTCGCTTCCTGACATCCTCTTTTAATGCTTCTGAGAGGAAGAAGATGGAGGAGGTAGACTCGAACTACACTCTAATATACTATGATAACGACAACGACTCGTCGGCGCTCTCCGAGTTACCGTCGGAGGAATATTCAACGGGCGTCCTTGCCGTCATCGGGGTCGTACTTGTTATCATCATCATTGCCACCATCTTCGGAAATATCCTGGTCATACTGTCGCCGACCGTCAATCGGAGGTTACGTAATGTCACTAATATGTTTATTGTGTCGCTTGCAGTCGCCGACTTGATGCTGGCTGTTCTTGTTCAACCCTTCAGTGGGCTGATGGAGCTGCGCAATCAGAGATGGAGTTTCGGGGCCATAGTCTGCAATCTTTATGTGTCTTTTGATGTACAACTCTGCACCGCTTCCATTCTCCACCTATTTGCCATCAGCATCGACCGGTATATCGCAATTAGCGACCCCATGAATTACCGGAAGCGCTTAACTAGACGAAAAGCGGTGATTACGCTCATCATAGTGTGGGCAGTGTCGATATCAATATCATTTTTACCGTTGCATCTCGGTTGGAACACGGCCTCGGGAGAGATTCAGAACTTCGCGCAGCCAGAAATGTGTTATCTTCACGCGAACACATATTTTGCTCTCTTGGACGGGCTCTTACTTTTCTACCTACCTCTCACGGTCATGTGCTGTCTGTATTTCCGCGTACTGAACATTGCGCGGAACCAAGCGCGTAAAATCAATTCGCAGACTGCACATGTGTCGGGGCAGTACAACGGCAACGTCAAGACATCGTCACGCGAGGTCCTCAAAGCGCCAAAACCACGCGCTGGCGTGGACGAACATCGGGCGACAAAACTGCTCGGCGTTATCATGGGGAGTTTCATCATCTGTTGGGTACCGTACTTCACCATCTTTACATTTATTCCATTGTGTCCCTGTGAGGTGCCGCAGTCCCTGTATTCGGTAGCCCTGTGGTTGGGGTATTTGAACAGCACACTGAATCCCATCTTGTACGCCGCGCTCAACCGCGAGTTTCGAAAATCTTTCCGAAAACTCTTGCGACTGCGACGATTTAGAAGGCGCGAGAGCAACACATATATCTCGCATCTCGAACTGACCACACCCCACCTTATTTCGGGTCAGAACGGCGGGTGTAGCACCTCGGCAAACATGAGGGGGAAGGTGGGTAATGGAAAACCAATCGATGGGGACTCGAGAAAGAGCTCCAGAGAGAGCAGACTGAGTAATGTATGCTTGAACGGTGTAAATGGGCAATAATTCACCTTTTCGTGATTGAAAATATATCTTTGTGTATTTTACAATGAAAATTACCACAGTTTCGTGCTTACGTATATTTTAAGTTAGCAACAAAATTGGGAGTAACTGGATCAATGTCCACTGAATCGACATACATATCACATATGTTTCAGCACCATTATGATACCACTACAACTGGAGTTATAGTTAAAGATATAGTAAATCAGCAAGTGTATTCAATCAAGAATGAAATAAATGATGTTTCAACACGGTTGTCAATCAAGCAGAAAATGATATAATGTAGAAATGAGAAATACAGCAAGACTACAATCCGAATAAGATAACCTTACAATTCAACTGTTTCAACCAATATTAATATTATTAATAACGAAAATGTTGATAAAATATGTATTTTTGGTACCAGTTATTTATAGATAGGCGTTTGATAAAATAGAATTATGATGGAAGATGCAAGGGAGTAGGTATACAAAAAGAAAATAGTTATGATGCAATCATTTGGAGTTTAATTATATCATGACTAGATTGTAAAATGATGTGAATTTGAAGTCCGTAGTACAGTACTAAAAATAATCGCAGACATGAGCATGATGTCATGTTAGCCACTTTATACATCATGTTTCAATCAAGTTTGTTTTCTTTTTAATATCAATCTGTTTTAAAGAGTTTTGTGATAATCGAAAGTTCTGTAGACCCCTGTGGCCATTTAGTATAAAAATAATATGTTTTGAAATGTTTGGTTACAAGTAAAATTGTCTGTGTATCCTTGTGCACAATGTATGTTAAATCAAGCCATTTCACAGGGTTTCTTAATGAACAATATTGTTTCTATCTTTGCAGCCATATATCAAACTTTTTTTTTAAGAAGTTCGGCAATACAAGAATGATTGTGCATTTAAAGTACGAAGAGTTTGGTCATGCGCAAAAATTATGTCTACCCTCTTGGCCATTAATTGTAATTTCAATCTGTTTTAAAGAGTGAATCAGTAAACGTTACTTTATATCTGTGCGGCTATTCAAGACTAGCCGCAGTCATTTAAGTTCCCAATCAAATCCAACTTGAATGTCCTGTGAGGCAATGTCAGTTTTCCTTTTCAAAATGTTAGTTCCGATCCAGGCGTCTTCATCTCAGTCATGCATAATTATTTTGCCATTTAAAAGTTTAGGCCCACCAACGACAACAAGAGATGTGATTCAATAAGTAAATCGCGGCGTACTGTTTGGGGCAAGGGATCTATGTGTCAGGTTGCCGTCAAAGCACCTGATCTGTAACCTAATTGTACCGCTCTTCTTCTCCCTCTGTCCCCGGCGTTATCCTCCCCCCAGCGAACATGCGTGCTTTGAACAGCCGCTGCACCTGCGCTGTGCAACATCCATTTTCCGTCTTAACCTAAAGACCAACAAACTGCTGAGAGCAAGGAGGGCGTTAAGTCAAGTCAATTCAAACAGCTCTAATGGCGTTCTGGCTATGAACAGCCCAAATCCGGATTTCGTTGGGGATCTTTCCTTTTTTTACGAGAAGCGCAGCACCCAAAGCATCTCGTCAACTCACTTGTTTAAAGAGATATTTTCATGACTGTTAGCTGTATCGGCAGAGCAATTTTTCATTATCAATTTTTAGACAAACCTTGCTTTGATAACAGATTCTAATGGCCTTTAGGTGGATCTCTTCGACAATTTATGTCGCATTAAAGGTACTATGTCCCATTTGCAGGCCAAAAAAATTAAAAAGTTAAATTCCAACTGCATTTGAAAGATAATCCTAATTTAGAACTTCCCTAAAAAAGGTGGGGCTTGAAAATGTCTTCAAGTGGGAAAATAACGACTATTAGTTGTCAAATCGACTTTAGGGCTATAGAGCCCAACAGTAATAGTCTTGATTTTCAGACAATTGTACCGAATGGTCATACGTTTTATGCTGCGCAAAGATTCAATCAGTTTAATCTTGGCCATCACAAGAAGTGGGTTATTGATGTAGACAAATGCTCATGTACCCTTTACAACTCTTTTCATGTATGTTATTACCAAAGAAGAAAAAAAGCCAGTCAGTCACTCAATAGTGTCTGACAGTGAAGTCTAGCAAGTAAACGGGTTTCCTTGCATAATTTGAATATGAGGACACTGCTAACGTTTAAATTTCACAGATAGGACATACATGACATATTCATAATTCCTGCAAAGTTTCTACAGCATTTGAGGTTGGCTGCAAAAGGGACATAGTACCTTTAAAGAGAAAGCGTCCCCGATGGGTTTATTTTGCCAAACACAAATTGCTTCCAAATTATACCAATTTTGTACGTAGTGATTTAAATACGCTGGAAAGATCTGTCCGTTTTATTGAGTTAATTATTCTGTGTAGAGAGATGTTGATGTTTATGTCAGTTCGCTTTAGGAATTTCAGCTAGCTTGTCGAAATTGGCACCGATACACTTCTCGGTTTTTGTAAAACTGTTGCAGGCGATAATTATCGCCGCCTAGTCTTGTGAAGAAAATCGCGAAAGAAAGTTTGTGTCAACCGAAGTAACATCCCCATTTGCACTTAAAGCTTATCCTGCAGTAGATTGATTGTTTGAACCAGTAAAATAAAAATAAACTTGCTGGAAGTGATCTTAAATAAAAACCACAACTATCATTTCCACATAGTGATATGGGTTAAGCACATAAGTGTCGGGCCTACTTACCTTGATTTCCTGATCTTTCTACGCTCATTACTCAGCCCCTACATTTTCTACCAAAATCGTTTGGCCTATGTCATTTATTTGTAATTTTGAACATTCGGTATAAGTTTTGTTGGATTCTGTGAGAATTTATTTGCAATCCTTACCAGAACTCCAGCTTATCTTTAAGGTTTGTTGATTGATGTACTTTGAAAGATCACCAAGCATTATCGCATTCTATTCTCCTCAGGGGACTTTTAGGAAGGCATTACATTTGCACCAACATTCGCGATGACATTATAAGTCACTATAGGATGAAATCATTCATCCTAACTGAATGGTGATTTTAATGGCTTCTTATCCGGTGATTATGACGTTATGCATGGTTCCAAGCGAGCAATTTGAGAGAGGCGCAGTGTGCAGGTTTATGACGCTGTTAGATTGAACCTTCATGTCCGTTGCGCACGATACGTCATTAGACTGACGTAACACTGCGCCATTGACAATCCAATCTTTGACGCACCACGTTGAGAGGTGGGTGACACATCTGACTATGTGTTAACGGACTTCACATGCTTCATTAGCGCAAGTAATAGCGCAATCGAAACGACGCCTCTTGTGCAGCGGGTCTTAGGCGGATTTTGATATTACCAGTCGTCGCTCGCCCTCCTTACCCCCCCCCCGAAAATTATTGATGGGATTTTAGAAGATATTGCTCTTGCACGTGCACTCATTATCTTTTTCAAAATAACATTACATTTTACCTTTTGATGCAGTACACAAATCCTCTTTAAGTATTCAAGAGGACAGTGAAAATATTGTTTTAAATTATCTATTATTGATTCATACTTAGCTTCCTTACAAGATATATTTGTTTACACTTAAACAAATATTGAATAGATTGATTATAAGATATTTTCTCTCGACACATTTTCATTGCATGTGATTGCGAATTCCGGACCTAACTTGATCCGTTTGATTTTTTTTTGTAAATGACTGGTCGACTACATTTTTCACACCCCTTCTCCTTTTAATTGAATACATAATGAATGACGTTGTAATTCATGACAAATTTAACCCAATGACTGCGGACAGCTAGCGGACAATGCATGAGCCTCTGTTTTCTCTCTCTCTTTCTATCACAACAATTTTATAAAGTAGCCTGAACAAAATATCAATGAAATCTGATTCAGTGAATGGGTATGGTAATGATTCGGCAAACCCAGGGGGAGGAGAATGCTAACTCGTTAAAACCTTGCATGTTAAGTATATTTTCAGTCAAAGCAGTTTCAAGAATGAGACATGCCTCGTGTGAAATATTCACGAGGATAATTGGACCATAATTTGAACTCAAAATAGAATCTGTATCAGCTTGTGGTATGACTTGCGGGTTGCATTTAGTAGTTAATTTTACTTTCAAATAAATTGAATAATTTATTTATGGAAGCAAGAAATAGAGAACGAGTATCTATTACAGCTCATCTTCTTCAAGGTACTTGTGTAACTTAACGTGCCCTGGTTTTAAAAGCCTTTAAGGACATTCAAAGTTTATAAAGCAATTGACACAATTTGGAAAACGGTGACATTTGAGAAAAGACTCTGTATTTAGTGCCCGGATAGCGGTGTAGGTTAAATATTCTATGCTACATCGTATTTCAGTACAGAATTAAGAACTAAAAACCGTTTCTCTCGTCCATCTTTAAAAAAAAACATTGTTGGGACAAAGTGACGGACGAATGGACAGACAGACTGACCTCTGAATTGAAAACAAAAATGGGCTAAATATATAAAATAGGACTAGATGTATCTTTAATTCCTTCCAGTATGATGTGCTGCTAAACACATAAGTTTGATTAAGATATATCGTAAGCGGGTTCCTATGACGGCATTTCAGTAAGGCTAGCACATGGTGTCTCCGAAAGTCTGAATTTGTGCAGATGTATCATGTGAAAAGAGATTAAAAAGTATGGAGCATAACCACACACATTGCGTCATTTAATTGATTTGGACTGTCACCTGACTGTATGTTTCTTCTACTTTCATTTAAACTAACATCACGTCTTTAAAAAAAAGTGTCATAAAAATGCCCCGAACAACATCAAATCTTATTCGTAAGCTATCCTTGATTTACATCTTAAGAACCCCCTCCCAGGTTTCATGGTGTGCCACTCATCAATTCTAGGCCATTATTGTGTGTTATCCATATCATCCTTCTCTGTTTAGTACGATATGACGTGTCGTTATGCCAACAGAAACGACAAGCTAAACAGCTCGCAAAGTCTCCCAAAATAAAGTGCTCATGTAAACTTATAGTGAAGACTTGACAGTGCGATGCGTTCATGACATTTAATTAATCTGGTGTCCTTGTTTAAGACACTTGTATTTCCGGATGTCGTGTACAGGGAATAGGTAAACCCTTCTAACGAGGGAACAGAGTAAAATCGATGGCCAAGTGGAACACCATCGTTTAGAAAAGCCATTACCAAAAGGACTTAAAGACGGACAAAGACAAACTGCTTGACCAGAAAGCACGTACCGTACTTCCCTTGCAACTCGGTTGTGTTTTATTGACAATTATTTCAGAACGGCGATGCGGAAAATTGGGATCAGTCAAGCGGGAAAATACACAAGCTTTCCCGGGGTGCTTTCGATCTTCACGCTTGTTTGACATTGTAGACTTGACCAGGACTGATGTCCATTACTATGACGATGACGTGGACTATTACGATGACGACCCTTGACTTGAATCGACATCGACGAAGTCCCAAATGACGTCAATGTTTACGTTGAATTTCTGTTTTTCCGACCATGTCAACATCCCCGGTACTAAAGTTGAGTTTTGTTAGGACCCACATTAATTCATCATGTATTTGTAGTAGCATATTACTCCTTTCAAATTTTGTATTTTTTCCCCTCCTAGATCTTATCAGAAATACCATAACGTTAAATCCTCATGCTGATAATTTTTAAAATCGAGATTAACTTAATTTGCATTTGGTTTTTACGCATAAAAAAGTTCAAAGGTTTTATTCATGTCCATGATATTGTTCCAAAATAATTAAGGACAAATTTAATTGAATCCAATATCAGATTTATGTTTAGTACAAAAGGGGAAATAAAGATCCGCGATAGTAATCAGTATTTCATGTAATATAGCCATTTGGCTAAGAGACTTGGCTAAACATAATTGATAGCCCACATGTATCTTGTTCCCCCAAATTTGTACTGTTTATATGGCCTATATTTTGGCTTAAATTGCACCAACATTGCGTGAGTGGTGTAAATATTTTGTTTGTGAACCAACATGCGCAAAACACAGGCAACAACACTAATAAACATCTATAAATACGACATTTGACAACTGTGATGTTACTTGTTTTTAACTTGACTACTATGCCTGCAGATTCCACATCAAATGTATTACTACTGTTCAAAACAAAACCTTTTTTCACCCCACTTCCACCCGTGCCCCACTCGCTCTCGAGTTACTGAACGATTCCTCATCTCCTTGAAGAACCGATTTGAATAATCTCCCACCCCTGACCCGATCGATCCGTTTTGAAATGGCTGTCAGAATCACTGAAGCAGGCAATGGCGAAGCTACAGGGAGGACGGAAGGGCACCCTCCCCCGAAAAAAAACAGACAATCGAGTGGGGGAGGGGGGGAGCACGGAGGAGGCGCATTGAGTGGTGGAGAAAATTTGAATAGAAAGAAAAGGCGAGAAAAGATGGACAGGGAAAGGGAGAAGGAGAACATGACGAGAAAAGAAGACGCCTGGACCATCTCCCGTATCCCCTTATTTGCATAACTCTTTCTCGATCAGTGCCCCCTCCCCCTCCCCCCCCCCCCATCAATGGGTGGGATCGGGCTACGCCACTGGATGTACGGGCTCTTGTCCTAGCTCATTCCACCGCACGGATTTATGTAAAGTGTAACGCGATGGAAATGATGGAGAGATGCGAGATCGATCAGGCGAAAATCACCAAAATCCATGGCTTTTTCCCCGCGCTGTCGTGGTCGTCGTGTATAGTCTTAGGCTGAGACTTATCCAGGAGGGTAACTGGTTCCTCTCAGAGTCTGAAATTTTAAAGTGGAGTTCATCGCCATGCATTTGTACTGTAAAGAAACACTCTAAAAGTGGAAGGGACATGTTGATCATGTATATTGCAAATAATAGTACATTTTTACGTTTTGGAATTGATAAGATGGATTTTTTTGTTTAAGACTAAGAATTCAAATCTGCAAGTCATTATACTTTACAAACCACACGCTGCCAACATAAAAGTCGATTCATGTTCAAGACAACAGTGACTACATACTGATCTGCTGATGAATAAGAAATTTCGAATCATCTTTAGCTATTCAAGAGTACGTTTTCATTCAGGGAGATAGAAATCGAAAAAAATAAATGTTGATTATTCATGAGAATTTATTTATTATCCAGTACTAGAAATTAATCAATCACTATACGAAATCATCATCCTACGAAAGCATCTCTTCAAAATTAGACATAAATAAATTATGTAATAATTAACCTAGCGGACTGCATATCATGTCTTTTATCTGATCGGGGAAAAACAAACACCACTATCGTGAAGGTGTTTTACTTGACAAGGACTTCGACTCATGACTTCTGGACGTGTGTATGTACATACGCAATACATATACGTGTAACGACATTGAATCAATGATTAGAAGTATGATTAGAAAAGAAAACTGATTGATTTCCCCAAGGTCTGTTAAGCTCCGTATCCGTACTTTTAGAAGACTGCAATTTAACATGTTTATGCAATACTGGCTTGAGCTTGGTGTCGTGTCTTAACCAATCAAATATATCAGTTTATTCAAACTTAATTATTATGATGATTTTATTTTTCTCTGTAAGTGCTATAGTAAATTAATTCTTGAAATCGGTCGACATACTTTTCATCACAGAAAAAGTAATTTACGTTGAATTCCACCGTTAATTTGGAAAATGTTCAATTTATTCTCAAGGACGCAGAACAAATCGAAACACTATTTTAATCTTGACAACGGACTAAGAAGATATTTGACTTCTCTCTCAATTCATCTCTCTCTCTCTCTCTCTCGCTCCACCATACCACTTTCTCTGTCTCTGTCTCCATCTCCATCTCCCTCTGTCTCTGTCTCTCTCTCGCTCTGTCTCCCTCTCTCCCCCTCTCTCTCTTTCTCTCCTCAATGATCACTCACGGATCGTTTACGACACTCTTAAACTGAAGGATTTAGACGAGACGAGACGAGACTGTAACTATATTCCCTTCAGACACTTCATAATGAAAGCAATTACTTCATTCATTGATCTGTATCGTAACCATGATGAATACCCGACTTGTGTTTTTGTTTCCTCCATACATGCATAAGGAAAATATTGGGATATATATATATATATATATATATACATATTCGTGAGAAATCCATTTGGTGTGAGGGGATAGGCACGTTCAAACAACTACTTTACATAGCAACTTCGACAATAATATCGAACACAGCAAGTGTCTTGATGTAACAGAGAGAGTAGTCGGATATATGAACGAACACATTTAGGTTCATTCTTACCTAAGTAAGCAACAATTCCTTTTCAAACATGTTTTGAAAGAAATGAATATAATTTAAATTCGCCGATATGATTTACATCCGTTATAATTCATTTTGTTTAGTCATTGAACCACATTGCCAGAATCATGTTTTACTTTTCATTATCGTTCGAAATCACACTTAAGAATCCTATTTGAATGGTGTAACACCCAATAACACACACTTTTCATCATCAACCCGGTCTAATTGTCGCTTTGACTTTGTAACGATTCCCATTAAATTTTAAAAAGGGATGTATTAAATAATGCAATGTCGTCTTAACCCTGGCTATAACTTCCACGATTAACAGAAACCAAATCAATAACCAGGTAACGAAATTTGGGACTCTACTTCATTGAAAGAAAAATTTTGCTCACTCGTTTCAAATTGCACAAATTGATTTACTGTTCATTTTCTCGATTACGAGTTAATGTGTGTCGCGCCTGCAATAAATGCATTAGCAAAGGAGTTTCTATCAATCAACGTATCATAAAGCTAAGCGCATGTGATGACTAATCTCGTAGCATATGGGTGGGGGCGCAACACCATGCTCCTGTGCCCCTGCTGGCGAAAAATCAGGACCAAAACGGGCAGCCAAAGAAGTGTGACAACTACCTTTTGTTGTTGGTACGTCTGTTCGGAAAATTTGGACAAAGGAGACCACCTGAAAAAAAAGTGAGGATCCTATATGTTTTCATGACTGGTCAGAGACTTTTTTCTACTTGTGCTAACCCCGCCCCCTGCCAGCAAACCCCGGCTACGCCACTGTATTTGTAAAAGATCGATTTCATTTTTCATTACGCTCTATCAAATGACGCTATTAACCTTATTATTCAGCGGCGTACTGACGAAAGAAACAGCGGGCAAAGATAGATTCTGTTTGAAAACTGTACCGACATGAAATCGGGCTTTCGATTTCAGACGGCTTGTGTTTTAACGACAGTGACCGATTCAGTAGGGGCGCATGACCAAACAACAATAATCATACCTTAAAGGTACTATGTCCCATTTGCAGGCCCACAAAATGAAAAGGTTAAATTCCAACGGTATTTGAAAAATAATACTTATCTAGAACTTCCCTAAAAAAGGTGGGGCTTGAAAATGTCTTCAAGTGGGAAAATAACGACTATTAGTTGTTAAATCGACTTAGAAGCTATAGAGCCAATAAGTAATAGTCTTGATTTTCAGACCATTGCAATGAATGGTCATACGTTTTATGCTGCGCAAAGATTCAATCAGTCTAATTTTGGCCATCACAAGAAGTGGGTTATCGATGTAGACAAATGCTCATGTTCCCTTTACAGCTCATTTTATGTATGTTATTACCCAAGAAGAAAAAAAGCCAGTCAATCACTCAATAGTGTCTGACAGTTAAGTCTAGCAAGTAAACGGGTTTCCTTACATAATTTGAATATTAGGACACTGCTAACGTTTAAATTTCACAGATAGGACATACACGACATATTCATAATTCCTGCAAAGTTTTACAGAATTTGAGGTTGGCTGCAAAAGGGACATCGTACCTTTAAGTACAGAGTTTTTTTTAAACCCACAAAGAGCACAAGTTTGTATTCTTTTGAAGACCCCCCCCCCCCCTCCATGCATCACAGGGAAGATCTCTAGCATGTATTTATCGGTTATCACAGGCAGTGCTATAATGCCGAATTGCCATAAGTAAAGACATTTGTATCTAAATTTTTTGATAGTAACAGGGTTAATTTGAATAAAATTATCGTTTTATGTATTGTGATGTCTAGTGGTGTACTTTTTTGTTCTCGCCGTAAATTGAGTTTTTATCCTAATTCATTTGATATTTTAGGAGGAGGGGGGGTGGGGCAATTAAGAACGGTTGTTTGATTACGATGCTATCTATTTGTGTCTAACCTTTATTTTCAATTCTCATTTACAAAAGAACGATGCGGCTGCAATCACACACATACAGAACGTCGAAACGTTTCTCTGTCCATACAATTTGAAATGCCTATTCATTTTGCTCTTAATACTCTTATTACAAAGCCGGTGTTCGGCAATTGCATGTTTTAAAGAGAAAATATTTATTGTTTCGTAAAATGTACTTGTTGCATTCCGTCTTGTTAAGATGGTTGCCACAGGAAAAAGTAAATCCTGAAAGTCGTAATTATCAGAGTGTTTTGGTTTCATATTGAGAACATGCGGTTTTCTTGATGTACAATAATTGTTATACAGGAAAAGTAGAGAGCCAAATAAGCAAGATGACCCACTTTATGCAGAGTTGTATATATTTGCTACTTATATTTCTCAAGGGAATGAATAAAGAGAGTAATCACTTGTGTTTGATGCCCGGTGTCTACTTGTGATCATTGCGTGAGTTGGGGATGCTGATAGCATGTTCAGAGGAATATAAAGATAGGAAGAAAGAGCGGCAAGAGATTCGGGATGAGGACAGGGAGGGGGAGGGGAGGGGGGGGGGATGTTACATACTTGAGGAGAAAGAAAGGGAAGTGGTTTTTGAAAGGTGATTGATAGAGAGAGAGAGAGAGAGAGGGAGAGAGAGCGAGAGAGAGGGCGAGAGAGAGGGGATGGTATGAACAAAATAGATGGTATACGTGGTAAATTCAGTGAAGGTGAGAGAGAGAGAGAGAGAGAGAGAGAGCAATATGGAGAGAGAGAGAGAGGAGAGAAAACGGAGAGAGAGAACTGGTATTTACTTCGCGTGCCTTATACAATTTAATGTCAACTAATTTGTTGATTAAAAATTTCTTTTGAAAAATATAAATCACTAATTGTTTAAAACCTGAGATGATTTAATGTTCATTATGTAAAAATGGTGTAATGTAGCCATGATAGCCATCCTCATAAAAGGTAGAATCCGCATGTGCATTTGGCGCATTATGGTTATACATGTATCTAAAGAATGTTATGTTACGTGTAATATTTGTAAAAATCCCTAGCAGTAATTGGAGGCAATTCCATACAATTTGGGAAACACTTTTTCTTTATACCCCATCGAATTTTTAAAAAGGACTTCAGACTTTTCATACTCGCTTTTTTATCATAATTGTTGGTAAATTCATTCATGTTGCAATCCCAGGGTGTAGAAATGGCTGTTTTAAAGCATGTTGAAAACCTTAAATCTCCCGAAAATATCAAAACATGAAGACTGAGACATGAAGACATTTTACCTACAGCTAGTACAACGATACAACATTGGGTTTCAATGTTCCCTCTTATATTGTCTTGGCACTATACAAGTACCAGTTCAATATCAACTTATTGATATACGTAACGATACAATGTTCGAAGACCCTATGTAAATTGATCGCATATTGCGCGTCAAAGTCGATTTCAATGAAATTTACCATTACTACTGTTTCGGTTTCTATTCGTTTAAGTCACTGGCCTGGACAATTACATGTCAGTATTTAATTCGATTTGTGTAATTGCTGTACCGTCAAAATAGATTAAGACCTTGTATTTAATGTGGTGGCAAATTCAAAGGGGCGATGGGGCAAGAGCGCACGCTCCCCTATTATTTTTGTGGAAGGGGAGGGGCAATTTGTTTCTTTTTCTTTGAGGGGGGGGGGGGTCAATTTTAATGGTATGCACAAGAATTCATGCATGCATGTTATCAGTGCGCTAAGTTTAAGTGCAGAAATAACATGATCACATAGACTTTTTCAAGAAACAAACTTAAGGGCAGTTTCAACACCCAATCTTGTTTGGCCTGTAGAATCCTGTTAACAAAAAATGATGTTCGCACTTTTCATATGACGTAAAAGGCGAATGAATTGCCTTGGATTGGTTTTTCAAACGTGTTTGAGAACGTGTTTACATGTAATTAATACGACGGAGTACTATCTGGTATGCATTAGGTTTCACCAAGAAGTAACTTCTTGGTTTCACATACCCCCTCTTTTGCTAAAAACTCTAAAGTCACTTTACCTACAGTTATATTGACTTAGATTCCCTGGATGTAATCGAATCCATGGGGTACCAAAAGAATAGAAAATATGTCCAACATCATAATGAAATGATTGTCATTGTTTATTAAAGTAATGGCGTTATTAAAGCACCGAATCAATGTTTAACGGCTGGGGATAAAAATTAATTCACATGAAGTCTGTGTAAATTGAAGGGTACTGGAATCTTCGAAAGAGTTGTAAATGTGGGTTTCGAAGAATCGACTTGAGGGCAATTTCAATCGCATAGACATCATATAAACCACAACAACGCATCATTATAATGTTCACTTATTTTCAAATGATCATGGACAAGGCTATAGTGAAATTGCTTTAAGATGATTTCTCGAAAGCTTTTGCGATCGTGTTGCTTTCAATACAATGGCAACATTAAATTCAAACTGTCTGTACGAGACTAGGAAAATTATCTCCTACAGACTGTACCTAAAAGGCGAAGGAGCAGGAGAAGGAGAAGACGAAGAAGAAGACGACGAAGACGAAGAAGCAGAAGAAGAAGGAGAAGAAGAAAAAAAAGGAGAAGAAGACAAAAAAGGAGAAGAAGAAAAAAAAGGAGAAGAAGAAAATACAGCTTTAATATAGATAAACTGATGTTAAAGTTGACTAGTATAATGCAGGTAAATCTGATAGTTTGCATTTTTGAGAGAAAAACATCCTGATTCCTTTTCCCTTGGAAATTAATCCCTTCCATCGCGTTCCCATTCCATCATCCGATTGTAAGTAATACTAAAGACTTGATGATAAGTGGTGTACAACCCCCTTTTCACACTCTTTCAGACATAAAGTACGCAACCAGTTGGTGCGCACATCATGCGAAGTGCAATGGTAATCATGACTTCTCGGCCATCATGGGATGAATTTGCCTCCAGTCGCGCGGAAACGCACATCGACCTTCAATTCCTGAAGATCTGTAATCCTTGCATCTCTCGGGGAATCTAGATTGTCTCCGCTCCACATGCAACAAAATATTGCATCTCTAATGTTCTGCAAGGAGTAATTTAAAACTTTGATGTCATGGCAACAATTTCTCATACCCGCAAGATGGCAATCCAGGTAAAATAGCGCGTAACCCTGCTTTTGAAAGGTCAGGTGGAAGTTCATATTTATTTCTATAATTCCGAGGTGAAAATTGGCTGTTGTAATTACAGCACAGGGCTTCCAAGAAATTCATATTGTACTTAATATACAGCTCGATATCTGTTTTAAGAAGGTGATGGTCGATTACTAAGCTGGTATGAGTTCCCGGCTCTGATTAATAGTCGTTGTCGTCATCACAATCATCATCTTTTTTTCATTCTTCTCCCGGTCAAATGGAAGTTCTTACCTACTTCTGCAATTCCCGTGTGAAAATTGCCTGTTGCAATCACAGGGCTTCTGAGAAATTCTAATTGTACAACTCGATACTTTTTAAAAGGTGATAGTTGATAGATATTAAGAGCCAGCTAGTATGAATTTTTGGTTTTGAGCAGTGAAACCATGTTACCGCGGGATTCCGTTTTGTAGTTCATTTTCTCTTCCTCATCATTCTCCCGCGGCTTCGAAATCATCTTCTTCACCCGACTTCCCAAATACCATTGTCATTTCGGATTAAGATTCAGTTTGTATACATTACAAACAAAATTTGAAAGAAATGTGTAGACAAAGAGACAACGAGAATGCGACACACCCTAGAAAAAAGGCTTGCGATGGGATCGCCATATTACAAGGCGTACATCATTTAAATATTCAATGCATACCATATTATTCAATTGCGGATCCTTGATTCTTCGACCGGGGGGGGGGGGGGGGGGGGTGGGTGGTAAAAGTCAGAAAATTTAGAAATCCTCTGACAAGAAAAAAAAGAAAAAGGATGGTAATCGCATCAGGATGATGCATTTGGGGGTCAAAGTTAAACATCAGGGCATAAAATGGGGGGAGGCACGTTTTCTTTTGTTACACTCGATGTGTACTTCAGATGTGCCACACATGTTGTGCACTCCCTCCCCCTCCTCCCCCTCCCATTCACCACTGAGGATGTTATACCACCTCTTTACCTTTGTCACTCATACGGCCACAATCTTATCGTCTAGATAAATGATCGTATTACAGAAGAAAACAATCGACAAAAAGGCATAATCACCACAGATAATAATAATAATAATAATAATAATAATAATGTGACTTATATCGCGCCAAATCCACACTGTGGAGTGCTCAAGGCGCGTGTAAACAGGAAAAACGATCAAGACTTGAAAAGGAATGTTTTGAGATGAGTTTTGAAAGAATCAGAAGATAAACATTTTGTGATGTCTTCAGGAAGGCCATTCCATAATATAGGACTAGAGTATGCAAATTATCTTTCCCCCCACGTTTTGGTAATTTTTGGGGTCACAGATAGTGACAACTCAGTTCCATGGAATTATTGATCGTTCTTCTCCATGCCATTTCTTAATATTAAACATCATAACTCATGTCCGGGTTTTGAAAAACGCGAATGAGCGATATTTCTTAATGTTTCTCGTTTTTATCTGATTGTCAGTGTAACTGATACTCCTGATTAAAGACCCTCAGATCTGATGGATTAATCACTAATGTCACTAGCTTCAGGATGGGACGAAATCATCACCATTTCCGTCTGTCTTTGGTAATTTAGACGCAATGGATTACGGAAGGCAAAATCCGCACATGAAATATTCATGAGATTTCGTGTTAATGTTCAACGAAATTGCCGTCTGATGGTATGAAAAGATTTATTACTGTGTGGCGAAGGTGAAGCGAAAATCCGTCTCTTCGTATTTATTACTTTTAACGATATAGGCTAGAGAATGATATGAAATGTCATTTATAATTCCCTTAAAAATCTCTGTGCTCATGCCCTTTACGACCGACCCAAAAAGCTTGAAACCTACGGGTTTTTTCTAAACTGTTTTTTAGAGAACAAAATATTAAAGCATTCAAAACTGAGAAATATCAGCCCAAAGAGGGAGAAAAACAAGAAAGAAATAAAAAAAAAAAAAAAGATTTCCGATCGACCGACCCATGTTTTGCCACCTGAAGGGCAATACAACATCTTTTTTTGTAGGCCTTATGTTGGGGAAAAAATAAATGAAGTAACATCAATGGTTCGGCGGCAGTTGTTCCGTGGTCTGTAATCAACAAAAAGCCTGACTTAATTCTCGCACTCAACACTTTTACTCCAACCCTGAATTAAAATTGAATTTATTTTCTTCTGCTAAACATACAAACCAAATTACATTTCAGCGATGCATGATATACAAAACATAACCCCAACAAATTGAATGTGTACACACTATAATAATAATAGAAATGTTGACATTAAAACTAAAATGTATAACATTTACTGATAACACACTACCAAGAATTAGTCATTAATAAATTTGCAGAAGATAATCCTAAGACCCATTCGCGACCTGATTTCTAACCCTCTATGTTTCATTAAAATAAAGCCCGGTGTCAAGGTCGCCGTATGCTCACATATTTCGATGATACCCCCTCCCCGCTCCCTCCCTACATCACCTTAGCCGAGATAATGTCATGATTAAAAGTCATATGAATTTATATGGTATTGGTCTACAAATTCAAGTACGCAGAGCCACAGACGTTACTATTTGTATCGCTCTTCCTCCTACTCCGTTCTCTAAATCTGTATTACCCTCTTTCTTTCTGTCTGTCTGTCTCTCTTCTTCTCTCTTTCGCTCTCTTCCTCTTTTTGTCTCTTCCTATTCATCTTTATTCTTCCTTTCTTTCCGTGCGTCGCTCCCTCTCTTTCCGTGTTTTGCCTTCCATATCCTTTTATAATTATGAATCCTGTCTAATTTTCAAAATATTCCCTCTTTTGATCGCTTTTGCAGACTGTATAATCAGCTTTTTCCTGTAGACATATTCAGGCTTTTTTTTTTTTTTTCGTTGTCGTTCTTTTATTTCTCCCTCCTCCTCTCATTCCATTCTTCTCTTTTCTTAACTTTCCGTTGCTTCAACATCTTGAATTCCGCCGATGAATAACACATGAGCGGATGAATGACCCCAAACATCATTAGAAATGCGTTCACACAACCACAAAAAAGGGCGACTTCCAGCCCCTCTTTCTCCAGCAATAACATAATAATAATAATATTCTGAGTTTAGATGGCGCTTTATACATCGACACTATCTTTGAGCGTTTTATAGATCTATTATTAACCCCGGTCTTCGGATTAAGGCATGCCCGCACAGAATGTATGAACATTCTCCACTCCCTGGGGAGCATTCCAGTCAGGCGCCACTTCACGCTCACAATGCTCAGCAATCTACGGTGACTTTCATATACTACTGGGTGCCCATTTAGCACCTGCGTGGAGAGTCGCATATGAGGATCAATGTCTTGATAAAGGACATTGTTGCCAGGCTGAGATTCGAACCTTCAACCCTTAGATTGATAGTGAGATTAATGAACCACCATATCACGACATCTCCGCGTTCAACAAGCTAAGGTCATATCTATCAAATTCACGACTCCCCTTCAAGTAGTCTAAAAGAGACGCCGTTCCTATTTTTCGTTCAATAATGCCTGTTGGAAATGTTGAAGCGATGCGTCAATTTTGTTTTGCCGTAGAACTGCGTCAGCGACCTTTGAATTTTTTGCGTATGAACTAATCGCCTTCTCAGGCTCATGGGCGCATATATTAACGCAATTATTTCACGACGCTTCGTGTGCAATGAGCATTACGCGCTGATTTCATGAAATGCCGAAGATTATGAGGGAAAGGGGTTGTGCACAACACAGTGAGTGGCCCTCTATAGGTGGATGGAACGTTTTTTAAACAATAGGACAGTGGGAAAGTCCCCATTAATCTCGCTTCGAAGTGTCGAAGCGATCGATGGAAACAAGAAAAAAAGAGTGCAGAGATTATGCTAACTTTACGTCAAAATCTGGTCGAGCGTTTTCCAAGGAGAGCGAAAGTTCTGAGAGCTCCCTAGCAACGGCGGAAGGTAGGGGGGAGGGGGTAAGGGAGGGGGTGCGGGGGCGGTACAGACTCAAGGACAGACATCATTATGCAAACCGAATACAGAATATACTGCATTCCTTCCCCTTGGGAATATAAATTATTTAGTAGACAGCACGATAGCAAGGACTTCCGAAAATGAAATTTTAAGTCTAACACCTTTTGGAATGTGCGAACATTACGAGGACACATTACGTAATCCTAACGTGCTTTCTATGGGACGTCATCTTAAGTTAAACAAAAAGTTACTTTCACTTTGTATTTAATTCTTTAAACAAAAAATATACAAAAAGCGAAATTGGATTCGTAGAATCGTGTACAGCTGCCACAGATTAGAACACAGATGCCATCATATTTTTGGTAAAATCCTTTAATGTCCCTCTTCCCAGATTGCCCATGAAATACGGGGAAAGAGAGAAATGCAAGCCGTACTTCATTCTTAATACAGACATTAATATACTCACTCATTTGTATTAAACTGAAAAACTTTAAACGAGGAAGGCCTTATCTTAATACTGCCACACTTATGCGAGAACTAATCGCGGCTTTTATATCACACTACATCGAGTATTCACTTGTCTCTTCTTTCGATCATTAAAAAGATCTTCCCGGGTTTATAGCCCTTAATATCTACACCCTCGAAGATCCTCGTAGATCCTCTACATTTAACGGAGAGAGTGATAAAGGGATATTGATTTACAGATGTCGGTAGAAACTCGAGAGAAAGGGGATCTGCCTTCGGAAAGCCCCGTGGGGTGAGACTTTTTGAGGAAAAGACAGTCCTTCCCCGGATTAAAGAATGTCATGGTTTTATATAGGGTTTAAGTTGTGACGTCGTTTTTTAAAGATTTATTAACGCAAACGGTAAGCGTGCTGTTATGTGAAACCGAACGCCAAGGAATTGTTACCTCTTTGTGCTCAGTCTTATATTCAGTATGGGAAATACTTCGAAACAAAATCTAACAAAGTTGCAAAAATTACAAAATAGATATGCACGATTAGTTCTTCGTGCCGAATATTTTACACCCCAAAATGTTTTAATGAGTAAATTGAAATGGCGGTCATTAGAGGAAAGAATTAAATATCAGAAATGCATCTTGATTTTTAAAATCATAAACGACCTATCACCACCATATCTTAATCCATGTATAAGTAAAAGAACGATATTATATTCTACTCGTTATGCTTTAAACAGTCCATTATTCATTCCAAAATGTAAAACAAATTTTAAAACGAAAACCTTAGCGGTTTCAGGAGCTAAAATATACAATAAATTACCCTATCATATTAAAAATTGTAAGTCGCTGCAAAGTTTTAAAAAGAATTTCAAAACCTTTCAGTTTTCCTTGTAAACATATTTTCACGTTAATTTGACCTTTATTTATTACATTTCATTCATCTAGTTTTCTCAATTTGATAGTTGTATTTTTTTCCCCTTATAATTTATTGTTAATGCGTGTTTTTCGTTACCTATGTTTAATTATTGTATATACCATGTATATTTTACCTTTGTATGTATGTTTTGAATTTATGTTATTATTGTACATGTTTTTATGTGAAATAAAACTATAATAAATAAATAAATAAATAATAAATAAATAAATAATATATTTAATTCTGCGGTATTAATCACACAATCGAGAAGGTTATCGAACCCTACTTTAAAAATCTCATTAACAAATTTGTTATATTAATTTATTCCCGTTCGTACATTCCCTTTGGTGTATTTACTACTGAATTATAATCTGAGTCATACAAGGTAATAAAACGCTTCTTGCATAATGATACATCACATTCAAACAGACCAGGGACCTGTTTCACAAAGCCTTTTTTCAATGACAAATGACAAAAATCAGTGACAAATCTGCTGATAACCAATCAGAAGCAAGGATTTCAGTAGCTTATACAAAAAAGTGTAAATTGTCATTGGTGACAAATTTTGTGAAACGCCCCCCGCTCTGGAACTCCGGTAGAGTACCTCCAGTAATGCATGTAGTGTAATACATTGTACGTCCGACAATACTGTCTCTATAGAACATGCCAAAGCCAAAAAGGAGTCCTATGGAAGATTATTGGCACGCAAAGCTAACGTGGCTGTAACACACTCGTTCAATAACAATAATCCCCGCGGTCAATATTCTACCCTCACCGAAACCTTAGAGGAAATTCGAGCCTTAATATACAACTACTCTAAAATAGGATCATCGGATAAGGAGAATATGGTAAAAGTTGGAATGAAATCGGACCAAATATTAGTTGGAATCTCTAAATGTATAATGGGCGCTTTAAATTGGCTGCATAGGTAATGTTATCGTGACGTAGTGCCGTACAACTTTCCCATTTGATTCCAATACAAACACAAATTTCCAAAATGTCGATTTTTGTTTTGTTTGTTTCTTCTTTAAAGCCATGACTCAGGAGGGTCTTTTTTTAGAGCACCTATATGCTATCTATAATATATTTTGATTAGTACCCCAAGAGAGAAGGCACTAAGGAGAAAAAGAAATTAATGATATATTGTACTAGACAAATAGAAGAATTGTCCGTGACTTCGTCACAGTACACTGGTCAAATTGCAAAATTGAGATTCGCAAAAATTTAGTGATCTCATATTTCAAACATTCATTGTCGAATAATAATTCGCCATTCCCTTTCTCTTTTTTTTTTTTTTTTTACTGCTTTCAAACAAATAAACTTATTACAAAGTTTGGAGTGTCATTATAAAGGGATCGTTTAACAATGTTAAATCTTAGGTGCACGACCCTACGTGTTATCAGTATCTGTGAAGGATCTAAGAAAAATTTACCAGATCCCTTTAACGTCAGCACTAGACCAAATACTATACACCTAACCCTAACCCTAATCCTAAACTAAAACCAAACTGCAGCCCCAATCCTAACTCTTATACTATATTTATGACGGAGTAAAGCATTGTGTCGAAACATCCATTTGTTCGCAAAAAATAACGTAGTTTTACCGCGGCAACATAACGGTCATCTACGGAAGATATGAACACACTAGGCGTTGTGGCGTGCGCCTGTAATCCAGCTAACAATAGAAGTTACAAACTCATTCAGCCGAGGGCACAGGTTCGAAACTGAGTCACGTCTTTCGGATGGTGGCGTAAAAGGTCGGTACTCAGTAAATAGTGACGGTTGATACACGTCTGTAATTACACATTACCAAATGCCAATTACACATACACATCTAATAGGGAAAAATTTGACGCCAATACGGGAGCATCATGGTATGGTGTTTCATTAACTTTAATCTCAGTTACAAGGTTGGAGATTTGAATCCAAGACCCATAGGAAGTTAAAAACCACCAATGAGTAGAATACTCGACGCACATATTTGCGCACCCATTCGCTTCCCGGCTGGGCACGGACCTAAAAACCGATTTGGGTAACGTCCGCGGGGTTTCAAGGTTTCCTTGTTCTTGCGTCTTTAATTGTTTTGTTGTTGTTTTTGTCTGTTCGTGTTTGTTGTTCTTTTTATTATCCATTACCGTTCACTCATATCACGTGTGTATGCCTCTAGATGCAATGTATAATTCTTTGTACAGTCAAACATGCTTTTGACCACCTGTCTACAAGGACCACATGTCTGCAAAAACCACATTTGTTGTTTCCCTTGAAAATGGTTTCTCCTTGAGACATGTACTAAAGTAGCCTGTCTACAGAGGCCACTTTTTGTGTTTCACTTGGGCGGTTGGTATTGACAAGTTTGACTGTATATTCCTTTGTACATTTTATGTCAATAATATTATTGTTAACATCACAGAATATCGGGCTAGGTATATTTGGGCGTTTTTTTCTTCTTCTTCATATCCACTTAAACAGTATCCAGGTAATGGCCCCCTTTGACAGGAAACTGCTACACGATCCCCCAGGATGCGATCTCCACGCAGCAAAACCCCATTCTAAGGGGATGATAAGGATTTAATGAAGGAGGGATTTTCCCTGGATGAAGGGTAGTGATCGGGGATGAAAATGTCAGGCGAATCCCCAAGTTTCTCCAAATTTCCGCTTAAGATTTAGCCCCCTTCTGAAAAAGGGAGGAATTTACATAATTTCCCCATCTCGTATGATCACCCGATCCGTCAATTCGTTTTCCGAAACAAGAGAGAAGAAAGCCATTTCACGTGTGGTAATGATTTATTGCTAACTTTCTAGAAAGCGGATCCGAATATTCAACAGTTTGAAGGAAACATTTTCATCAACGCGACTTTCAATGTAATTATGTTGAAAATGACTGCAGGGACAAAAGACAAAAGATATGTGAAGGAGAATGAAAAAAAAAGAGGCTCATGCTTGACAATCGTTCAAAAAATTTCCATGATTACATTAATCTTCCCCCGTTGTATGTATTCCTCCCTAGAGCAGTGCTTTCAGGCATTTAGCACTAAAGAAAAGAAAGTGATGGCTTTGAAAAGGTTTTTTGTTATAAACTAACTACTCAGACTTAATTAGTTTTGTTGACACGATCTCCAAAGAGTTGCTGTGTTATTGGTTGTAACTTTTCCCTCAGGCCAGTAGCGGTTCTAGCATGCCCCCGAATCGTTGCAAGGCATAATTATGTAGAAAATTGATGCAAGAACCCCCGAGCCCCAATCGTAAGTCCATCAAATGCCCTATCTCTCCCCCCCCCCGAAAAAAAAATCATCTTGTAGAACCGTTCCCTGCCTCAGGTATTACATGAATAGCCTATACTTAAGCGTTGATAAGAACAAATTCGAACATTACAAAGTACTTATTGACACGCCTTAAGTAATCTACTTTTTATCGCTATGTAACGAGGACAACATTATAATGAAGCTTTTATGTGTTTATTTACACATACATTGATCACGTGTTGCAGGTCCTATCAAATAACTTTAACGAGGCCTTTAGCGCTAATTCTCTCGGATTGGTGGTATTTCAAAACCTATCATATAAAATATTATTTGCTCGAAAACTTCAAAGAACGTCTTGGGAATGATTTATGACTTTCAGGGTGATTGTTGTTGTATAATGTTCATCGTCATTGATCAAGGCCCTTTTACACTTTCACGGATCGCATCACGGATCATCCCGGATCGTCGCTCCGGGATCATCCGTGTTATCTCCGGCATTACCGTGTATACACCGGGGAGGCATCCGGCGTGATCCTTGGCGTACCGGCATATCCAGGAAAAAATTAAGCTTGCTTAATTTTTCATCCCGGAGTTCACGGATGAAACAATCCGTCCTCTTCCCTGTAGGCACCGTGTACCTCCGTATAGCCGCCGAATACATCCGGGACAGTTCGTGTAGACACCGGGAGGTCCGTATTAACACCGGTTTCATCCGGGTTTGAAATTCCGTATATCAAATGAGCGCCTACAAGCTCAAGTCACCCGTCAACATTCCGGAGATATCCCAATAGACAACGTACACCTCCGTGTAAGGACCGTAAAAGTACCCAGTAGCCTCCGTGCTCTTCCTTGAAATCCGTGTTAGCTCCGTATGCGTTTCCGGCGTGGTCCGCGTTGCTACCTTGTCTGTCCTTGGAGACACCGTACTTGCCCGTGTATACACCCAGTTCGGAACGTATCCACACCGGCATCGAGAAGAAATCGTGGTGTCGCACGCCGGAACACCCCGGATTAAGATCCGGGATGATCCGTGATGCGATCCGTGAAAGTGTAAAAGGGCCTTCAGCGTCATTTTTTTTAGCCCAATGAGACCGGCTCTTAAAACCACTGATAATTGGGTCTTCTTCGTAGTCCTAATCCATTGTCCTCATTTCGTAATGCCAAGCAGACCAAATGAAATCAAAACATACTAGCTATACCATAATCGAACAAGACAACCATTACAGACAGATAGGTAAACACGATAAGCAAAACCTCAACCCCAAATAATATCATCACGTGACCGCACGCTGGCGATGCATAAGGAGCCGGTCACAACTCACCGATAACAATAGCAGTAGCCGTGAAATCGTTCTCCAGAAGTTAATGTGCCTACTGCCTATGATATCTTTATTTAATTGCCGCTTTATGCTAATGAATGAACCTTCAGCACCGATTTTCTCATCTAAGAGTTGTTTCTTCATAATCCTCAGTGGTGACAGATATAATGATCTGGCGACGTTGCTTCGAAGTTTTAATTTCGTCAAAGATAACTAGGGTTAGGGTTGCAATTGGGTTTTAGGTTAGGTTTAGGGTTAAGATTAAGGTCAGAGTTGTAGAGTTGGATCCATGCTTATTAACTAACCGCGGATCAAAATTTCACGGGGGCAAGTGTCGTACAACCATGGGAAAAACTCATTTCAAGAAACTGATTTTGCAGTTAAAATAAAGCCTCGTTCAAAATATGACGCGGTTAACCGCGGTGTATTTTTTTTTAAATATTTTTTTTTTATAAAGATGACGTAATTGTAAAACGCTTTCTCTTTCTGTAGCGTAAAACATTCATATGAGTTATGTTGACTGTATTTGCCATTCATTTACACGTTCAACAAAAAAAAATCTGCCGCGGTTTCCCGCGTTATATCTGAACGGGCCTTTATCGTTTATCATTAGTGGCGAAGTAGGACCGGACCCTCAGCGAACAAGCTGGGAAAATCGGTCAGCATTTCCCCCCATGAAATCTCATCAGGCATTATGACGGGTTAATCGATAATCAGCAGAATTCAATGAGGTTTGGGGCAACCTGACGACCATGAAGTAGACTGGGATCATATAAACAAGGCATATACAGCGCGGGAAAACGCAGGTGGTTGAACTGAAACGAGGGCCAACAAAGGGGTAACCAGTCTTTATAACACCGGGTGTTGGCGACGGCCGTCTTGGCGGGTAATTCCTGAATAAAATATATTACAAACTCATGGCAATGTTTTACGACCCGGAAGCGCGATGAAATTAATAAAAGTCGGATTTGAACATTTTTTGTGCAGATTTAGAATGCGGCAGGTTAAACATTTTCTGATATTTATGATAATGATACTAATAAATGGGCCATTTTTTACCCTGGCTAAACGCGTCAGTATTAATACTGCTCTTCTTGCAGGCCCTGCAATTGATATTCCCCATATACTGCAGCATTGCAAGGTAGTCATTTAATACACCTGGGGAGTGTTTTACAAAGACTAAAATAGACTTAAAGTTGGACTTCACTATGGCAGGCTGTTCATGCCACTAGTT
Source organism: Strongylocentrotus droebachiensis (assembly GCA_035222895.1). Lineage (NCBI taxonomy): Eukaryota > Metazoa > Echinodermata > Echinoidea > Camarodonta > Strongylocentrotidae > Strongylocentrotus > Strongylocentrotus droebachiensis. Next base: position 117,491 of record JAVYIG010003945.1, read on the forward strand.
GCTCTCACTATTCGTCTCTCAACTGTGATCTTTAGATAATATTTTTTCTTTCAATAATGAACTGTCAAAAAAGGTAAATTCTGAAGATTTGTGACCATGATTTAAAAGTCCCTTCAGAAACCAATGCCAGGAATGGTTAGAGGGACTAATGGCATACACAGCCTGCCATATTGAAGTCTAAATTAAAGTCGATCTTAGTCTTTGTGAAACACTTCCCTTGGAACAAGAGGGACAAACCGGAGACAACACCCTTTTCCTAGGAAGTTAAGCACCGAGCAAGGATCGGACCCGAGACCTGTCGTAAGAGAGTAAGACGATTCTCAATATTTTCTACTATGTTATTTGACAGAAAATGTACTATTATACAAATGAATACGTGTATTTCATATGTTGAAATCTAATTTATATCGTTACTAAAAGATTATCTCTAACAGCACTTTGAACACCATTTATGCCTTACATTGACTAAACACATACATCTTTGTTCAATTTGAATATATCTCCCTATCTATTATGTCAATTATTTTACTGCCCTCCAACAAGGCTTATTCGTCCATTTATATGCGGAAAAATCATAGATAGGCCTATCCTTGATTCCTCGGGTTTTATAATATCTAAATTTAAGCAGAAACTGACAAAACAAACAAATTTGTCCGGGGGCAAATAATAACCCGCAATTGGAGATTAGAGAGTAGCAATGACTTCTGATGATTGCGAACGAGTCAGAATGACGCAGATAAACGTTTGATTTGAAAAAATAGTTTGCTCTGGATATTTCTTGTTCAGTAGAAGGAACAATTTATCTCGGTCACTCGCTCGATAAATGTCTCTCTTTCTCTCTCTTTCTCTCCCTTCTCTCCCCTCTCTCTCTCTCCTTTCTCCCCTTTTCCCCTTCCGCTCTCTCTCTCTCTCTCTCTCTCACACACACACACACACACGCGTGCACACGCAAAATCACGCACACACACACACGCACACCCTCGCACACACACACAACACACACGCACGCACACTCACCCACACTCTATCTCTCTTACCTTCTCTTAGTTTAATGCCCATGTCACGAAGCTGTTTCGTACTTGGAATCATGATTGCATATTTACTCCTCTGCTATTGCAACAGGTTGAGATGAATATTTCATTTCATTTCATTTCGTTTATTTCCATTTCCAACAAAATAAATAAAGTACATGGGATTGCATTGTACATAGTAAAACAATGAAACTTAACAATATATTTGTAATTGGTCCACAGTGTACAATAGGCATATAAAACAGGTTGGTCATGGAGGGGACTGCTGAAAAGCTGAGCTTGTAGATTGCAGCCCCCTATAACTTATAGTTGCAAAAATAATATATCAACAATAAAGGAACGCACAAATACATAAACCAATGAAACATAACATAGAAGGAGTGAAAGGGACAGGGAAAGAAGGGAGACAACGAGAGAGGGCAGTGCTCTTACCTATAACACACACAACACAACACGGGCCGACTGGAATACGGATGGCCAGTACAAAATGAATCAAAATATCCAATGTATTTTATTGAGTTCAATAAATTTAAAGAGAGAGAGCTAACGCTTGATAATTACGCAAAAAATATTTTTTGAATTTGAATTTAAAAGAATTTAAACTGGGGGCATTCTTGATGCTAACATCAAGAATGGTCCATAGCTTCGGGCCTGCGTAAGTGAATATGGATTTAGCAAGTAACGTTCTAGTTAATGGCAGATGAAATTCGTCAGATTGGCGCGTAGGGTATTTGTGTATAGTTTTATTTTTGATAAATATTAAATTGAAGGCTGATGGTAGCGTATTATTATTTAACTGGTACATAAACTGACCGAGGCTATAACGATACAAATCATTTATTTTCAACACATTATTTTCAACAAATAAAACGTCAGTATGAGATCTCCAGGAAGTGTTACAAATAACACGCATAGCTTTTTTTTGTAGAAGTAGTATTCTATGAAGATAAGAATCGTATGTATTACCCCAAACAATAATACCATAATTTAAGTAGGGCAAAATTAATGTCGAGTAAAGCATTAGTAGGGAGGAGGTTGGCAGAAAAAACTTAACCTTATTTACAATCCCTATGTTGCGAGAGATTGTTCGGCAAATGCTATCAATATGACATTTCCATGAGAGTTTATCGTCTATTATCAGACCTAAAAATTTCATTGAAGTGACGGCTTCTATGTCAGTATTATCTAATTTAACATTATGTGGTAAGTTACCTATAGAATTGCTGAAGAGCATACATTTTGTTTTTTGTAAATTTAATGATAACTTATTAGCTCTTATCCATTGTAACAATTTGTCTAATTCAATATTTAGCGTATTGACCAAAATATCAGGATCTGCATGTGAGAAGAGCACATTCGAATCATCTGCAAATAAGAGGAAGGAAAGGATATTAGAGGAATTTCGGATATCGTTTATATAGGTAATAAATAAAAGTGGGCCCAGTAGACTGCCCTGTGGAACACCACAATCTACATCTTGCATAGAAGAACATTGGTCGTTAATACACACAAATTGCTTGCGGTTCGTTAGGTAGCCTCTGAACCACTCCAAGGCCCTACCACGAATTCCGTAATTGTTCAATTTGTAGAGAAGTATTTTATGATCGATGGTATCAAAGGCCTTGGAGAGGTCCAGGAAAACACCCACAGTATGCTTGTATTTTTCAATAGCTTCTGTAACTTTTTCGACAAGGGTAAGTAAAGCATGGGATGTACTATGTTTTTGGAGAAAGCCAAACTGAAAATGAGAAATTATGCTGTTTTTATTCAGAAAATTTAGAAGTCTTGTATATGATGAGACCCTCTTGATTTGTCTTTGACGCATACTAGCAAAGTAACTAAAATGAAACTATTCGATTTGTAGACAAATCAGAACGAATATGTGTGCTAACGAAATGATACAAAGAAAAACTGATACAGATGAATTTGTGATTACAGCTTGATTTTCGCAATTCGTTTTTATTCATTTTTTTTTCTCTTTGGAAAACATCACAAGATTATCTTATCAAACAAGCCATGTGTCAGGTTATTATAAGCATATGATACGGCAACACACATATTTGATATAAAATTGTTCTTTAATAGTCTTATAATTTTTTGTTTACATGCCGCGGCAATCTCTTTTTTTCGTGCAACGTTTTTATCACTTTGAAATACTGGGTATGATTTGTTCAGCTACATGCATTTACCTATTTAATCAAGGGTTTAGGGGTATCAAATAAGATTGTTCTTTAATAGTCTTATAATTTTTTGTTTACATGCCGCGGCAATCTCTTTTTTTCGTGCAACGTTTTTATCACTTTGAAATACTGGGTATGATTTGTTCAACTACATGCATTTACCTATTTAATCAAGGGTTTAGGGGTATCAAATAAGATTGTTCTTTAATAGTCTTATAATTTTTTGTTTACATGCCGCGGCAATCTCTTTTTTTCGTGCAACGTCTTTATCACTTTGAAATACTGGGTATGATTTGTTCAACTACATGCATTTACCTATTTAATCAAGGGTTTAGGGGTATCAAATAAGATTGTTCTTTAATAGTCTTATAATTTTTTGTTTACATGCCGCGGCAATCTCTTTTTTTCGTGCAACGTCTTTATCACTTTGAAATACTGGGTATGTGGTTCAACTACATGAATTTACCTATTTAATCGAGTGTTTGGGGTATCAAAGAAGAACAGAATGATATGATAATTTTTGTTTGCTGCTACTACAAGAAGTGTACTTCTACTTCTCTTTTTTCCTTGGTTATATTAAAGGTAATACAAAGTTTTGGGAAATTTTAAAAATTGGGTAGATAGTGATTCTTTACAATTTTTTTATATTTGAATGCCCCTGTGAATGTATTATAAGCACTAGAAAATTTAGCCCATAAAACACTTCTGCTTTCAAGAAAAATGGAATATACAAATTTACCGGTGCTCCCGGTAAATTTCGATGAATTTCAAATAGTGCCTACGACCGTACAATGGTAGCTGCGACCATAAAATCCTCAGAATATGTAGTTGTGATATATAATTTCCAAACGGGAGTAGCTAATCGGTCGATTTTAGTCAAGAAACATTTTTTTATAGCTTAATTAAAATGTTGACCTTAGAGGGAGCTATACATGAAGAGTGTATTATTTACAATTTCATAACTTTAGACTCGATTTCAACCACTGAATATTGTAAGATCGCATATGCATCCAATATGTTCATTTGAACCAAATTCATGACCCCATACCAAAACTTTGTATTTCCTTTAATGTTCGATGTTGATTTTTGGTGTAATTATTGTTGATCTTTTTATGTATTTCAATTTGGTGGCCCCTTTTTATAAGCCCTACTTTCTCCGGGGTCACCAAACCATCATTGTGTTCTTCTAAATTCTTGATGTAACTTATTTTGATTGTATATATATTTTGATGGTTGAACAATGAAATCATCATAATCGTGGCGGAGTCATAACGAAACTCGGTATCGTGTGCGATAATAATTAAATTTCAAAAGAAAAGGAAAGAACGTAAAAATGAGAACAAGAAACAGTCTGGACCCTCGAGCAATAATTATTTGGTGGCAGAAATGTATCATTATGATTCCAATGTATATTAAATACACACATATTGAGAACAGTGCATAAGCATTTGTATGCTCTAATGACACATGCTGACAAAACTAACAGCGTTTTAAAGGCATTGTTTAACTGTTAAACTGAGATGCACGGCCCTACGTGTAATAGTGTCTGTGATATGGTGTAATATTGAAGCCCTAAAAAAATTGCGCTTCAAAATGATTATGAAGTGCCTCAAAAAGTAAAAATCTTTGAGTGACCGGTTTTACCATACTCATTTTCCCAATAGGCTGTAGTGTTTTAAAAAACGTTAGGAAAACAAATTTTAAAATTTCGATTTACGATCATAAATGTTTTGATAATCAGACAGGTAAAAGTAATGGGGTTCGTGACTGACCTAAAGGTTTATAACTATCATTGCAGCATGAGCTACATCCAGGATTTGTTTCAGAATCTGAGACAATGTTACCCAATCCCTTTAAAATTAGTGGAAATGGCCCTTTTTCAAAATGGCTGTCATCATCTACGATTCCATGGCAAGTTTTACACTGTTGCCCATATTACACTGGAATAAACACCTCTCTTCATGAAATGATTATGACAATACTGATTCAATCTTGATAGATTACCGATATATCTTCTCAAACATGTATAAAATCAATCTCTCTGACTCGTTAAACTGGTCAATGAATTTTTCAGAAGATAATACCCTGTCCAGTGTCCATCACCCAAATCTATCGGAAATAAACCGTTTTGACACAGTCATTTCATGGAAAGAGGTTAAACAGAAATTATTCCAACTTTATGGGCAGCAGCATATTAGGTAAGCCTCAAATCCGCAGATTTGAAGAAGGGCATTTCTTCCAATTTATTATCATAAATCATGATCTAGAATTCTAGATGAATACTTTCCCAAGCATCCCTTTAGAAAAGACCATTCTCGTATCAACTGTGAAAGATCAAACTTCGGAAATGGTCTTCAATCATTTTGACAGCATTTCTCGTCGCTCTTGACACACAGACGTGTCAGATGAGCTCTAAAAACAGCGATGCTCCCCCCGTTTTAGTTACAAGTTTCGACAAATTCGTCACACTTTGTCAAAACATGATACTGAACACTCATGTTTTGCAGCAGATACCCCAGGCGGCTGCCATGTATGTTCCGATTCAGAACATGCAATGACATAATGTTAATCTTGGATTTTTTTATTTAAAGGAAAAAAAGGTCAGGGATTGTCAGTTTGTTTATCTTTAATTTCTGCCTCTAGTCTTATCTGGCTAATGTGAGTTCTATAGTCAGCTCATTATATTTTCCGTTACTACTATAACAGTTAATTGTGTTAAACAACAAAAACTTGTTTTCTTCTTTCTTCAAATTTATTTTTTAAGAATTGCTTTACCCCATACGTAACATTTAAAAAGACTACAGTTTCATCATGATCATGTCCAGGATATACAGCCCACACATTTCAAATCAGCAGTGATAATAGATTAATTGCAAGTTGATTTAAGTTTCCTGGATTTCTTTCTTCTACTTCTATAAACGCTCCCTTTCTAAAAGTCACCGCCCTGTCTGTGTCTCCCCGGTATCTCCCTCCACCCTTCTTCTCCCCTCGTTATCTCTCTCTCTCTCTCTATCTCTCTCTCTATATATATATCTCTCTCTCTCTCTCTCTCTATCTCTCTCTATATATATATATCTCTCTCTCTCTCTCTTACTTTCTTTTATCTTTTGATTTATTTTCTCATTTTTTATTTACAATTTCCTGCGATGAGGAATTGTGAGTATGCATAACAAAGTACATGTATAGTCCTTTAGGTCTAAAATGAATTTCTTGCCACAAATGACATCCGGGCCCTGTCTTACAAAAAAAGAGTTGCAATTGATTACAAATAATTTGCAATTCATATTAATCGCATCTCCCATCACTTTAGTACGGCGTCGCGATTGATGACGATTGCAAATTATTTGTAATCAATTGCAAGTCTTTTTATAAGGGTGGGGCTCTGTTAATAAAGGTCTCAAATACAAGTCTGATGAATAAAATTGGATTTAGGAATTTTATTTAGCTATATTATTCATCCCGCGTTTCTTCCCTGATCCTTTAATAATTCTTTCTGTGGTATTAGAAAGGATAATTTATACCTGTTGATCTTTGAGTGCGGTCAACAGGCCCTTTAAAGGGTACTTTCAGCACAGGTCATAGAAGCACCGACCCCTTCCCCCTCTGGCGGTGTACCGTATTTAAACCGCGCTTCCTCGTCCAACGCACAACTCGCCCGCTTGCCTTGTAATGATATCTCTTTCTAGTGCTGCTACATGAACCTGAATGACCGGACGGTTCGAAAGTCCGCGTCGCCGCGTCGCCCGGCACAGAAGTCTGCAGTCCTCGGGGGTGTAACTCGAGCCGCCGACAACAAAACATGCCAAAAAACGTGTAGCGAACGAGGTCGAGAGAAGCCGTATCATAGCAGGCGAGTACGGTCGAACAGGGCGGGTAAATACGGTCAAGAGGTTCGGTGTGGATACAGTTGCTTTGAACCATAGTGCTAACAAATATAATTATTGAAGTATGACATGGGATCGACCAAAGGGATATACAGGGGTGGTGAAGGATCTCGAGAAATTTTTAAAAAGAGGTAGTGAGACGGAGAAAAAAAGGACGTGTTGCCAAAAATAGAAGAGAAAAACAGGAAGAGGAGAAATTTATCGACTAAGTTTCAAGAAAGGAAGATGGAAGGTGTATTCGTATATTAAGCTTTACTAGTGAAATATAATCAGTGATCAAAACGAAAGTTGCGCGAGGGTCAAATGTACGATCTTTCGTTTTGAAAACATTTTGTCCAAAAGTAATGAATAATTCAGCTATCATAACGAGGTCTTTCCAAAGTCATTCGATTCTGCAAATAGTAAATAAATTATCTTCAACAACGCCATTCATGGAATAGGAACGTTAGTCAAGCCATATAAGCTCTTATTACCATTTTATATTTAATCCTCCAAGTCCATTCTCTATTTCCCGTCATCTTCATCATCATCGCAACACTATGACGTGGTGTCATCTTTTTGGGGGTGTATTTTCCCCATAGTCATCATCATCAGCATCAGTATCATCATCATCATCATCATCATTACTACCATCACCATCAATAGCATCATCTTCATCACATATGCCGAAGCCATAATCGTCATCACCAATAGCATCATCAGCATCATCGTCATCATTTTATTCACCGTCATCATCATTGTCATCATCGCCAATAACATCATCATTATAATCATCGTCATGATGACGTCATCATCAACATTATAATTACAATCATCATCATTACCAATAACATCATCATCATGAACATCATCATCAGTGATAGTATCTGAAGAAACTAGATTTACTTTCTACACCACCCCGATTCGATTTGATCATTATGCCTCCAAACTCCAAAAGAAAGAAGAAAAAAACGTTTTCTTTCATGATGATGCCACCAGCACGAACCTATATAAGCACTACTAAACTAAATGAGATTTATTCAGAATTACGTCGATGTACTTCATTTCAAAAACACCTTCAGCAACAACATCCCAAAGACCTCTTAATCCTCCTCATGATTAGTCATCTTCATGTTCTATAATGTTCACCAAATCCTCTCACCCTTCAACCCTATCCCAGCAAATAATCTCGCAATCAGTAGTAATTTTCTACCGATAATTAGCATACCACTACATAAAATCGCACGTTCGTCGCCTCCAGCTGTTCCTATGCACGACTCGTGTTACGGAGAGTTCTGCCAATCTGGCATCACTTCGACAGCTCAAGACGACGGTGACTTTTTGCTGGCATTTTGACGGTGTGCCAAGATTCTGTCATCATGTTTGATCAAAAATTACAAAGTTTAGATAATTCATGTAAATTTACTGACAATGAATCTTAATTTTGAACATCTGACTTTTTTAACTTCCCATACCTGTGTAAATATCATGTGCAATAATGTTCTTTGTTAAATTATTTCGATTACTTATCTAAGTTTCTCCTTCTTCATCTATTTGCCTGTATTTGAAACGTGACAAGTCAAACAGGGTCAAAATATCATACCACGCACATTCCTCGCTTCACTAGTCTTTAGTAAGGCTGGCCTTTATCTTGTCGATTCGGTTGTAAGTAATTTCATTAAACTGTACACGTCAAAGAGTAGCCTAATGAAAGACATTGTCACGTTTGGCCGAGAGCTCGATGACCGCTTTCAAATTCTTTTGTAGCATCCTTACGGAAAAGAAATGTAATTGGGGCACGCGCGCGTTTAACGCCCCCTACAGCGAAGTGCCCTTCTTTGATTAACTCTTTAAAGATAGAATGTAAGATGAGTACTTTGAAATACAAACCGAAAAGCCGGTTAGAGACGCTCCGAATTGATATAATCGAAGTCGGCTAATCTTTCTAATTCTTTCTTCAATTAAAAAAAAAGAGTCTTTCTTCCTTTCTTAATTTTCTTTCCTTTCCTACCTATTTTTTGTCCTTCCTTTCCTATATCTTTTCTTTCTTCCTTCCTTCTTACCTCTCTTTAGTTTCCTTCGTCTTTTATTTCATTGTTTGGAGCACTTATAAACGTTAATGTAATCAACAAAATGTTTTGGATAAAACGGACTTTTAACTAAAGAAAAATCACGGCTTGCACCCTTAAAATACACAAAGAAGCCCTTTAAAACCGAAATGGAATACCGATACCTCAATAAGGCCCACACCGAGCTGAAAGAATATTGATATGTCTAAATTAGCGCAAATTAATCGGAAGCAGATCTACTGAAGATATGGACGTATTACTTGTAATACCCTCGGCTTGGAATGAAGGGTGGCACAAGGAGTCCGTGCTCCCCCCGATTGAGAATAAATCTATTTGTATAGGCCTATGTATATTTTTGGTGGGTTAGTTCTTCATTTAATGTTTTATTTATTTTGTATTGATTGTATTTTGTATTCTATTATTTTTTAATTCTTAATTTGTTTTGTTTTGTTTTGTTTTGTTTTGTTTTGTTTTGTTTTGTTTTGTTTTGTTTCGTTTCGTTTCGTTTTGTTTTGTTCTGTTTTATTTTGTTTGGTTTATTTTTTGCTTGTGAAAAGCACCTGAAAATTTGATACTCTAGTTAACGGTCAAATATTAAATTAGCAAACCATGTGGATTCACTTTTAAAATTTATTTTCCAAAGGAAATCAAAGTAAAATTCTCCCTGATGAAAAAAAGTTCAAAGAAAAAAAAAGCCTGCGGGATTTTCTTTCATCGGCTCATCAGCTATCGTCTATCGATTACTGACCCCAGGCTTCGATTCTTCATAGAATTCAGCGACACAGTCCGACAAAGTAAAGCGAATGGAAACTGGTACGGAAATTAAATGTAAGTGGATTAACTGGGCCGCGGGAAATTTTTAATCTATCCAAAGCTCGAAACAATATGATGCGAACACTCAGTTGGACGTTATAGAAATAATTAATAAATTGCATTTTTGCTAGTTCTAAATGGGCCGCGATGAAAGATTGGCGAGTTTTTAGGTTTTACTCTCTTTCCTATTGTGATTATGGAATTGATTTTGCAATATTACTGATTGCATATTTCATTAGCTGTGATGTTTACTGGGAAATGCAGCAATTAATCATGTATGTGTTTTTGTTATATAACCTAGAAATTAAAGAGTAACATGAAGAGACGACTGACTGTATTTACAATAATTAATAAGAAAATGATAGCTGTCATCGCATCGCTCTTGTCAAAGTGTAATCATGTATAAGACTAGTGGGACAGCAAAATAAAAGGGGGAGGGCACTTCAAACCACGTACTAACTTGATAAATAATAACGAATTATTTCCGACATTAGATTACTAACGTTTTTGAAATTCATATTAAGACAACGCAGGCTAACAAGTTTTGTAAAGCTTTCGTCCATTGGGCTTCTACAGATAATTGATCAATATTATGTGCATGTACGTATTATACAAGTTTAAGAATCGTCATCAATAAAGACAATATGTGTCTTATGTGAATCAATCTCTCTCTCTCTCTCTCTCTCTCTCTCTCTCTCTCTGTTGAAGTAACATTGTTAAAAATACTAGGTTAAAGCTTAAGTGTCCTGTTCGTTTTGGAAATTAAAGTTAAACTGATAATTTTAGTCAAACTATAAGATAATTATTTATACCTGTATTTATTTCGGAATGGGAGGGGGGGGGGGTTAAAATGAGACTTGTAGCTAAGGGAACATTTACCTTATCGGGCACAGGCAACACCGCCAATATTGGTCAGATACATAAGTGCCCCCCTCATGTTGTGAATTATTTTTAGCAAGTACTTCTATGGCTGAAGTTGTTTTGGTAAGATTCGATCCGCAGTCTCATATCTTTGTAGGTCACGCACGCATTAGATCACACGGAAACTGATGCGACGAGACGTGATAATTTAGCGATTGCAGCCCGCTCAATTAGACACCAAATGAGCCTTTTACAACAACACTAGAGATGGGGGAGAGGGGGGAGAGAGAGAGAGAGAGAGAGAGAGAGATATGGATAAATATAGGCAGGCAAGAGAGAGGGGGTGGGGATAGATAAAGTGAACAGTGGGTGGGAAAGAGAGAGATAAAAAAAAAAGATTAAGAGAAAGGGAGAGAGAGAGAAAGAGGGAGATAGAGAGCGAGGGAGAGAGAGATAGAAAGAGGGAGAGAGATAAAAAGAAAGAGAGAGAGAGAGAGAGAAAGAGAGAGAGAGAGAAAGGGATAAAAAGAAAGAGAGAGAGAGGGAGAGAGAGAGACGGGGAGAAAGGCATGTATGGGATATGGGTATAATAATAATAATAATATTAATAATAATAATAATTAAAATAATAATAATAATCTTTTAAAATCCACTCCAAATTTTATTAAGTTAAACCGAAAATGGAAATTCTTTTTACCCAATTGATCGTGAGCCCGGCAGATAGAAGAAGAAGAAGAAGAAGAAGAAGAAGAAGAAGAAGAAGAAGAAGAAGAAGAAGAAGAAGAAGAAGAAATAGAAGAAGAAAAAGAAGAAGAAGAAGAAGAAGAAGAAGAAGAAGAAGAAGAAGAAGAAGAAGAAAAAGAATAAGAAGAAGAAGAAGAAGAAGCAGAAGAAGAAGAAGAAGAAGAAGAAGAAGAAGAAGAAGAAAAAGAAGAAGAAGAAGAAGCAGACGAAGAAGAAGAAGAAGAAGAAGAAGACAAAGAAGAAGAAGAAGAAGAAGAAGAAGAAGAAGAATAAGAAGCAGACGAAGAAGAAGACGAAGAAGAAGAAGAAGAAGAAGAATATATGGGAATAAAAAAGAAATTGCAGCCCCTGAAGTAGTCGCCAAATTGGGTCTTTTCAACAATACGAAGGGAGTTTCTAATAGCGGATGACACTGGATTATCGTGAAAGGTGAGATTGTGGACTGGCAGGTAGAAAAAAAGACGAGAGAGGAGGGGAGATGAGGAGAGAGGGGAGAAAAATAAATGGCATGAAGTGACAAGAAGTAAGATAGACAGACATACGGATAAAGAAACAATTACAAAGACAAGCAGCAGAAGAGAGAGAAAGAGAAGGAAAGAGGTAAACAAATTTAAAGAAAGTATTGTCAAATATTGGATATTAAGTTCATGTTGAAGATGGGGTTCATGCTTTGCAAAGGCGAGATAGCGGAAAGAAACGGAAATAAGGGAAGGTGATTCAAATGCAAAGGAGATATCGGGAAAATAAAGATACAGTGAATCTATGATAATAATTTATACAAATTGCGAGTTTCGAGTTTTCTGAGTTTTGTTTCGGATCTACCCATTTCTAATACAGACGTGTTGAATTAGTTTTCTTTCTCACTTCCCCTCTCATAATATTCCATCTGGTAAATAGCTTTTGTAAAGATTAAAACAATATAAAGTGCAATTTTATCGAAAATCCGAAAGTTGGGCCTAAATCAGACAAAGAGAGGAAAAGAGAGAGAGAGAGAGAGAAAGAGACAAAGAGAGAGAGAGAGATAGATAGAAAGAGATATAGACAAAGAGAAAGAGAGAGAGATACAGATGAGAGAGAGAGAGAGAGAGAGAGAGAGAAAAGAGAGAGACAGAAAGGGAGGGGGATGAGTAGCTAAATGTCCCTCATTGCCCTATATAACTTATTTGCTTAGCATACCCCTACATACACATGTCTAAACGGAAACCTATAAGAAGTGGTTATCCCTCGCCAACCCAATAATTTATTTGTAAAATTGAATTTTCAAAAATCCCTTGACTACATCTACAATGAATCTACTCTGGTACTCAGAAAAGTCGATTACTGGATATGACGCCGAAGGTCAAAAAGTCGTCCATAATTATAATACACTGATGCACTAAACACAGAGGAAACTATTTTGACAATGTAATTAAATTATACTGAGATATACATGAATACAATTGGACCGGGTTAGCATTTCTTATCTAATTTCAATCATCTATTACGTGGTAACAAAAACACATCAAGCAATATATTCACCATAATAGAGGTCGGTCTGCCAATTTAAAACGAAATAAATTCAATTATTCCTTCATTAATTCTACACTATCAAAGAGGTTTCGATTCAATTATCTACTTTCCATCGAGCACTGGGATGAAAATCTACTCTACATTATACGAACGGTAATTTTCTAAACCTCCATTCGTTCCAATATTTGATTTGAAAATATGCCTCGTAATTCAGTAGGAGCAGTTGTTCTGCCGTAATTCATTTGGAAATCTAAATAGAAAAGGTGAGTGTGGGTGAACGCTAAAAATAGAATGGGGTATCCCGTAGAGAATACGGAGGGGTCGCTCATTATTTTCCCGCCTTCTGTGAGTACACAAAATCAGAAGTGAGCGGTGTCGTCTGCATAGAAACGATGCTATGACAGTACGGTGTGATACGAAATTAATTCGGTAATAAATGTATGATTTGAAGCGATAGAGTCTCGATTTCAACCAGTTGTGTGAATAGCATCATGATTTTAATGTATTCTATACCGGTTTTACGCCAGGAGTGTCACGTGTGACAGGCATGAACGTTATATATATATACTACTCACTAATATACCATTACAGTACTATCGTTATTATTATTATTATTATTATTATTATTATTATTATTATTATTGTTATTATTATTATTATTAGTAGTAGTAGTAGTAGTATTAGTATTATTATTATAGTTGTTATCATTGTTTTATTTGTATTACTATTAATATTGTCATCAATATCATCATTACAATTACTGTTACTTTTACTGTTATTATTATTATCATTATATTATCATTATTATTACTACTATATTATTAATACCGGATGGTTTTTGTCACAGTGTCAGTAGACATAAGTTGATAGCAGCTAGTTGACATCATTTGGTTGGTTCGCGAGAAAAGAAACATTAAAGATCATAATAGACGCGGTTTCAAAGTATTGAAAGCCAATTTATAATTTAACCTGATAATAAAATATTCCAGTCTTGATAATCATCACGTCGTTACTATAAGAATGAATCATAAATTGCTATTTTTTACCAGTAGTTCAGGTTGGCAAACTATATATTTTTCGACTTGCAGCCACTTTTGATGAAAATTTTCATGAACTAAAAAGAAAACTAAGAACATCCCAAAAGGCTTGAAATAGTACTTTTCGGAATATTTATACGACTTGCATTTTTTGTTTTTTTGGAGAAAAAAAAAATTTATGTATATTTTAAAATTTGATGATGAATTTGTGAGATAAAGATGGCGAATCAATTGAAAGCTCAAAATATGTCCGGAAATAGATTATTCAGAAGGGGATTCATTTATTATACATGTGATAGATGAGTGGTTTTGACAAATGTGTCGTTGAAGAGACATTTTAACACACCCCTTCAAAAACATCAAAATAACAGAATTTCGCATTTACAAAAACAACCTATATTGAACTATAATCGCACAACCAAAAGTATCGTTTAATCATTAGTATTATTAATTAAGATCGGAACATTTATCGCGCTTTAATCTATTTGATGTATCTTAGTGTGATCTACCATGAATGCGCGTAATATTCATTAAAAAGGTTGTCTGCAGGCAAAATATATGTGAAGACCTTTAGAGAAGAAAATGACGTTAATTGTAGGCGGGGGGGGGGGGGGGCTTTAATTCCCTTTCCCAGTGTTTTTATAATTATGGTTATTGTGACTGGCTAGACTATAGTCTGAACGTCTTTTTTTCCCAGAAAAAATTATCATGATGTCTTAGCTTTTAGTTACAATTATGATTGTACTTAGCAGTTGAGAACCAGGGGCACATTAGACCCGTGTTCCCTTTAAAATCCATTTCAGCATACCTTAAAGTTACTATGCCCCACTTGCAGGCCCAAAACATGAAAAGGTTAAATTCCAACGGCATTTGAAAGATAATACTAATTTAGAACTTCCCTCAAAACGAAAGGGCTTGAAAATGTCTTTAAGTGGGAAAATAAAGACCATTTGTTATCAAATCGACTTAAGTGATTGCAATCCATTTAGTAATAGTCTCATTTTTAGACCCTTGTACCGAATGGTCGTACATTTTGTGCTACACAAAGATTCATCAGTTTAATTTTGGCCATTACAAGAAGTGGGCTTTTGATTTCAGCTCATTTTCTGTATGTTACCAAAGAAAAAAAAGGGATCGGTCAGTCACTCAATAGTATCTGACAGCGAAGTAAAGAGAGAGCAAACGGGGTTCCTTGCATACTTTGAATATTTGGACACTGCTAGCGTTTAAATTTCACAGAGGACATACGTGACACATTCATAATTCCTGCAAATTAGTTCTACAGAATTTTTTGTTGGCTGCAAATGGGACATAGCACCTTTAAGTTCATACAAGATAAGACATGCCCCCGCTAGTATTCTTGTGTCTCCATTTCAGATTCTAGCTCTAAAATACACACTTGCAAATTTTCACGATAAATCTACACATCGAAATGTGAGGACCTTTAAAAAACCTTTGTACAGCATCCGGGATCCAATACCTTAAAGGGGCATGTTCCCCATATTCCAGAGGGCGTTCAAAATACGTACCCGCTGGCGGACGGTGCTAGCTGCCTATTGACACCAACAGAATACGGCTCTTACGCAGATGGCATGTTCCGAATGCCCGCACAATGCCGATTAGCGCATACATGTGCCGAAATAATACCAGCTCTAAGATTCGGCTGCTGTTTCCGCCCACTTTCGTGACGTCACGATCGGCAGCGATCAGCTGGCTTGGCGAAGGCAGGCCAGGACGCGCGTTCTTTGATTGACAGCTGTATGCAAATTAGAAGTCGATCTTCGGTACCAAGATGGCGATGACTAGAGCAGCGATAACTACACTGGCGGGAACGTGCCCCTTTAATTATGTCTGCTTCAACACTTTACACGACCGTCCGAAAAAAGGAACAAAAACGAAATCCCCTTGTCTACTTTGGTTTCTTTCTCCGTTGAATTTCCTCTTAAAGTGATCAAATTTAGGTTGATTCTCCTGGAAACCGGAAAATAATTGAATGCATGATGTATTAGACCGATTAATCTACTACATATACAGCAAAGCCAATATTCTATTCTTGGTATATCGTTCCATTGGAAGGAAAGCAATATGTATGATCTCTCACCTTCTATCTGTCTGTCTCTTTCTCTCCCTCTCCCTCAATGTCCCATCTCTTTCTCTCTCTCTCTCTCTCCCTCTTCATATATACATATAGCCTTTATATATATATATATATATATATATCTGTTATATATTTATATATATATCACTCCCACCCCTCTCTTCCCTTTCTATCTCTTCCTTTCCTCTTATCTCGCTCCTAATCTGCCCCCCTTTCTCTCTCTCTCTCTCTCTCTCTCTCTCTCTTGTTCTCTCTATCTCTCGCTGTTTCCGCAATTCATCCACGACATCGAGGTTTAAAAAAAAGAGGAAAATCCTGTTGCATCTCTCAATGAGGTATCAATGGTGATTATTTCCTGGTGAACGCAACAAGATCGAACAGCGACCAGAGAATGATTGATTTGGTGAACTGGATTTGGAGTATCATAGCGTGCGGTTAATGGATGCAATCTCCAAGTGGTAATGGATCGTTTTAGAATTTAGAGGCTCTGTTTTCGAGCTAAAAATATTCCGAGATTCTATACCAAATTTGCGCTGTCCAAGGCGCTGTCCGAAATAAAATTCAACGTGAGAATGCATTCTTTAATAGTAATACTTCGCTTTTATATAGCGCTTAATACATCTACGATGTGTCTAAGCGCTTTACAGATATACTATTACCCCGGTCATTGGATTCAATGCTTGCCCGCACACACTGTGTGCCACAATTCCAGGCGTTACTTGACGTTTAAAGACTGTTTGACCAATAATGACAAAGACGCTCTACAAACATTCATTGATGTCGCGCCCATGTAAGTAAGAGTCAGAAGAATATTGAACTTAAAGCGGGTCCATACTATGACATTTTGGGGCCCTCTATGTCTTGTATTCTGTATTCTGGTCGGAAGATTCCCCCACAATGCAGCAGTGATAATGTCATCATCACCCAGGTAGTACGGAGAGCGTCTCTCTTGATCGCAGTAAAGCATAATAATGGAAATGAGAGAGAGAGAGAGAGAGAAAGAGAGAGAGCTCATCGTCTTTTGTGAGAAGAAAACTATTATAAACATCTAGAATTCTATCTTTACAAAATAGAAAGAACAAACCTCTCTCATACGGCGTACTACGAATCACCAGTTACAGGTCAACACGTCCGGGGCGTTCGCCTCGCAGACAGAAGCCCGAAATAGAACCGAGTCAACGAGATATATGGACCGAGCTCTCTTACCCGAATCGAATACGGGCAGATATTAATAATCATGTCGCGAGAGACGATAACACGGATCGATTGAGCGCTCCGATGGACATATCCGATCAATATATCTCGTGATCGTTTCTAGGGTGATGAAGGCCCACAGGTTTAGTCCACATTGCCGATTTTGTTTTTGTCAAGATTTTATTTGTAAGGGTTAAAAACATAATTATGTATCGTATAAGTTCAAAGTGATGCCCATATTCCGATGGAATCTCACATAAGATGTGAATATATATATATATTTACATTAGTTTTTTAAAGGACCCCCCCCCCCCCCCCTCCCCGGAGGAAAATCTGTTTTTGTTGTTTGGCTGGTGGCCTTTGTTTCTAAGTCTTCACTTCTCAAAGAGAGTCACATTTTTGTTGATGTTCATGTGAACATGGTGGACAAGATATAGCAACAAAACAAGAGAGAAGAGAGAGAGATAGCGAGAGAGAGAGAGAGAGAGAGAGAGAGACAGACAGACAGACATATATGTTCAATCATAATTATGCAGGCAACTTGAAAGAGGTATGTAGGCTTTCAAAGAAGAATTTCGCACCACTAGACAGTTTATCATTCCCTAGAACTACAAACTGTTTTTTTTTCTCGAAATGTTGTGTTTGTTTTGCTTCATTTGTGGGGGACGACCGGGCCCCAAAAAATCGATGTACCCGAACAGATTATTTGATCCAGGGGACGAAAAAGGCCGTGCTATGCATACAATGGTGTGAATATACCGAACCGGACTGACACTGTGTGTATGGTCAGAATATAAACATTTGTATAACTTTTGTAGAGGTCCTTCTTATCGATTAATACTCTGAAGTTGTCCGGAGGTGAAAGTTAATAAAGAGAAAATGGAAATGCCGAATATTAACACACAAAGGATTTACTAAACAACATATTGTCATTACACTAAAATACAGTTATCTACAGTAGCGGCGTTTCCACCAGACCTGTAGTAACCCCTATTAAAAGGCCAAGTAAGCACACACAACAAATAAAACAAAACAATGAGGATGAGGCGAGTTGGCTCAGTAGTACATGTAGGTATAGCATTCGCCTGTTGAAATGATCGTGGGTTCGAATCCAACCCAGGCGGTTGACTGACGCCAGCGTTGTGTGTTAATGCTGTGTGTTCACGTTATGTCCACATGGAAACGTTTAAAAGTACTCATGCAATGTGGTTGAATATTGGCACCAGTCATTTCCAGCATCATTTCCTCCAGCGTTGGAATTTCATGGAATACAGCCCCTGATTTATATATATATATTTGTCTTCTCTCTCTCTCTCTTCTCTCTCTCTTCTCTCCCTTCTCTCTCTCTCTCTCTCTCTTTCTCTCTTCTCTCTTTTCTCTCTCTCTCTCTCTTCTCTCTTCTCTTCTCTCTCTTCTCTCTTTTCAATTTTTTTCTCTTCTCTCTCTCTCTCTCTCTTTCTCTCTTCTCTCTTCTTTCTCTCTCTCTTTTCTCTCTCTCTCTCTCTTCTCTCTCTTCTCTCTTTTTTTCTCTCTCTCTCTCCCTCTCTCTCTTCTCTCTCTTCTCCCTTTTCTCTTTCTCTTTCTCTTCTGCCTTCTCTCTTCCTATTTGTAGACAATCTTACAGCACACACGTAAAGACAGAACCGTGGGCGGTGTGACAATTTTGATGCAGTTGGTTAGTTGTATGAAACGTAAGATACTCATACAAACATACTGTAAGCATGAAATCATATTCAAACACCGCCGGGGACAGTTCCAATTCAAACAATAGATGTCAGTGTTTTCTTCTTCTGTTTTCTTGCTCTTTTCCCCCACCCCCTTTTTTCTTCCAGTTGTTCTGGATACATATATTGATGACTGCTGAGCTCAATGCAGAGAAAAGAGAGATAGTGGAGGGAAGAGACATCATGGAAATAGAGACGGGTTAGGAGCTGGAGGAAATAGGGAACAAAAATGGTTTAATTGTATGTAATAAAATAGCTGGAAGGAAGAGATGAAGCGGGGGAGGGAGAGTTTGTGAGAGAGGTGGAGAGAGAGAGAGAGAGAGAGGGGGGGGGGGGTAGGGGTGAGAGAGAGACTGTAGATAGAGATGGACAGATGAATATAAACAACGAGTGAAATATAAAAGAAGGTTAGTGAGAGGGGGCAGACAAAGAAAATATTGACAGAGTTGGATCGAAAGGGGGAAACGATCGAGAGGGGAAAAGAAAGAGAAAGATAGTCAGGGGAGACAGACAGAATCACACACACACACACACACATATACAGAGAGAGAGAGAGAGAGAGAGAGAGAGGGAGAGAGAGAGAGAGAGAGATAGAGAGAGCGGGACGAGGAAACAAAATGAACTGAAAGGTTTAACGTTAGACAGACAGGAGCGTATATTTCGTTTGTTTTCCTTTGTTATTGTTTTTTGTTTGTTTTTCTCATTTTCTTTAGGACATAAGCTTCCTATTTCTGGTTCTTGCTTGGTGATTAATAACAAATCGATCACATAAATTGAAAGTTATAATATTGTCTGAACAATATGATACTATAACTGTATATAGACAATAAAAATTGTTCGTCTTCTAAGCGAAAGAAGAAGAATAGAAAAACATTTGTGGTTTTGCAGACGACACCCGCGTGGCGTTGGAGCCATGTAGAAATGGCGGCTAATTTGTTCCCTGCGTGAGCCCAGAAAGATGCTCAATGGCGGTTCCAGAACTGTCAGAGCGGAGGGGGTGAGGGTTGTGCACTACATCCGAGCAGTATAGCGAAAGTTCTCTAACCAAAATAAAAAGTGATTACATTTTGTGGTTGCATTTGCACTCAGTCTCAGAGTTCCTGTCAAACACAAAAACATAGCAATTTATTATTAATTAAGCAAGTAGGCAAATAGATAAATAAAGAAATAAAAAAGAATGAAATAATCAAAATTAAACAAAATTAAAGAAGGTTATCATCTTTTCCAGGTGCCTTGTCGTCAAAATATTCTGCCCAGGCACAATTATTTGCATATTTTCCTTATGCACTTAATGTGCATGCACCCAACACAACTATAATAGTATGAGATTTGGTTTTGCTTGCCGGGGGGGGGGGGGGGGGCATATGACCCCGATGCCTCTTACCCCCCCCCCCCCCCGGATCTACCACTGACCATCGTCTCACATTATGGTGCAAAAGTATTATTCCATATTTACAATCGGGAAGGGGGCACAATCAGTTAAAGGATAAAGACTTCAAAAGAAGTGCATATCCCCTAAAAAATGGCGGTCTCCTGTAGTGTTTTTGAATTTTGAAATGATTTTCCAACTATGTATTTGTTTAAAGGTATGATTTTTAATTGATTTACATTATGATCTGTTTTTTATATTCATTTGACTTTTGTTGATGATATATATGTAGTTTGTATATTACTTTGTATTATGTTGAAAAATGCAGAAATAAAATCAAACAAACAATATTGTGGGAAGCTACACCATACCCCAAACGAATCGACACCCCTGCAGTAATTTTAGAAAATGGATTTATGTATTAAAAAAACAAAACAAAAATAACACGCATGAGCTACTTGAGAGTGACCAAATGATATATGTGTGTAATTCAGGACACGATAAAACAGTGATTTACTACATGTACTAATGTATACAGTACTGGCTGATTGCTTTTCGTCAATTAGGTAAAGTATAGAGTTGTCATAAAATTGATGTGCCTTTTCTAAAGTTATTTGAAGTGTCGCTTTTGCGTGGAAAGCACATGTATATTAAAGCTAATCTTGAACTCTGGTACGGGCATCTTATGTCGAGAGAACACGGCTATAATTCATTCTGGATTGTTTATCCTGCAGTAGATTGATTGTTTGAATCAGTAAAATATAAAGAACGTCACAACAACCTGCTGGAAATCATTTTCAATAAAAAACACAACTATCATTCGCACAAAGGGACCTGTGTTAAGCACATGGTGTCGGGCCTACTGACCTTGATTTCATTATCTCAGCCCCCATACATTTTTACCAAAATCGTTTGCCACATGTAATTTATTTGTAATCTTGAACATTCAGTATAACTTGTGTTAGATTATGTGAGAATTTATTTTCTATCATTTCCAGAACTCAAGCTTATCTTTGAGAAAGCGGTAAAGGAAGTGATTTGTGCCTGAGCAGAAATAAGTAGGCCGGGTTAGACGAGTGTGGAATACAAAGCAGGCGACATAACGGAAACCACAGCGAGCGAGCCTGGAAACAATCATTATTAAACCAAGCTTAAAACTAGATCAGACTTAATAGGCCAATGCATCATAAATGTTCTATCTCTCTCTCTCTCTATATATATATATCTTTCTTTCTGCCTTTATTCTTTTTCTTCCTCTTCTTCTTCCTCTTCTTCTTCTTCTTCTTCTTCTTCTTCTTCTTCTTCTTCTTCTTCTTCTTCTTCTTCTTCTTCTTCTTCTTCTTCTTCTTCTTCTTCTTCTTCTTCTTCTTCTTCTTCTTCGTGTCTTTGTTTTGTCGGTGTCCTTCTTATCTCTACTGGAATTTATTCGCTTTTCTCTCGTTCTCTACCTGATCCTGTCTTTATCGAGCTCTTGATATTTATTTGTCTATCTGAATATCTATATTTATTTATTTATCTAGTCAATTCACAAACATAGGCGCGCACAAAAATCCAAACATCCTGACATAAAAGTTCATCGCATCTACATGTTTATGGGATCTCACACATGTTAAATTTAAAACGAAAAAAAGAAGTTCATATCTTTGTTAGATAAGAAAATAAGATACACATGTGAGTGTATAGTCATTCTCTTTCATTTCCCTCCTCGATCTTCTATCTCGCCCCCTCTCTCTCTCTCTCCCTTCTCCTCTTTCTCTCTCTCTTTTCTCTCTCTCTCTCTTTCTCTCTTCAGTCTCTCTCTTTCTCTTCTCTCTCTCGCCCCTCTCTCTCTCTCTCTCTCTCTCTCTCTCTCTCTCTCTCTCTTTCTGTTCTAGTAAGAAATCCAAATTCCTTGACATCCCGTTTCAACTATTCATATCTCAACGGCAGCATCAGACTATATAGGCCTACCTCCGATATGTTTATCAACTATTTCTGAATTTCACTCTCTCTCCATATCTCTCTCTCCCTCTCTCTCTATCTATCTCTCTCTCTCTTTTCTCCTTCATAATTGCTCCTCGAAAATAAGACCCAAATTGACCTAAAAGAAATACAGCAACACGCCTCC
This sequence comes from Strongylocentrotus droebachiensis, assembly GCA_035222895.1. NCBI lineage: Eukaryota > Metazoa > Echinodermata > Echinoidea > Camarodonta > Strongylocentrotidae > Strongylocentrotus > Strongylocentrotus droebachiensis. The sequence continues at coordinate 140,090 of JAVYIG010003945.1, forward strand.
TAATTGGCGCGTTTATTTGCCTCCTCCAATGTTTTTCTTTCACCCCCAATTAAATTACCACCGCGGCTCGTAGTAAATAAAAAAAGAAAATTTAGTTCTTGTGCAGACATCTAGAATATTACGCCTCGATGATTATTTGTCTTGTAGGGAACCCCCAAAGGATATACTTTCATTAGATTTTCTTCCTTTCCCTTCGCCCCTTGAAGTCAATAAAGCGAGTGTCATTATCGTGGATGAAGAGATCGACGGAGAAAGGGTCAACGTTTACGGTTCGATTCTGGCCAGATTCGTTGCAGGGGCTCTCACCCTCTTTTCGTTCCGTATTTAGTTTTTTGTTTGTTTATTGTTAGAGTACCGTGATTTTATTTCGCTCTGAGTTCGGACAACCTTTGTTTTCCTTTTTTTTTTCTTCTTCCGACGGCCAAATTAAAGTAGAAGTGACCCTAACTTGCAGTATCCCAATGCGAGCATTAAAACAGTCATTAAGTTTGTCACATTGCCAGTGCTAATTCTGTTCGTGTTGTTGTTTTAGCATGTGAGTGGGGCAAGGGCGCCGGGACGTTTTCAAAAGTTGGGAAGGGGGTGCAACTTGAGAAAGAAGTTTTTGCAAAGAAAATGGACGAACAGGCCTTACTTTTTTTTAGGTGGGAACGTGCTTTTCTATATTAAATTTCGTTGTACATTTTTTTATAATTATTTGATTATTTTTGTTTTGTTATGTTTTGTTGTTTTAATTGTTGTAAAAAAGTCTTCTGACAATAAACTCACTTTTATGTTGGTTTTTTGATAGCTGTTGGTCCTACACCACACCAATTTCAAATATCATTTAAGTAAGAATGAGTATATTATTATTATGCGATAAATCTATGATTTCATCGATGGCCTCTCAAGCATATTGTAGAACGAGCTTTAATAGGCCGATCTAATCGAAGAGGGTTTTCATTTCATTGTGGAAGATGATATAGGGACGCAACGACAGTAGACGTTTGTTTTGCAATGATAACATTAATTACCAAACCTTTACTAGGATCAACATGTTAAAACTCGGCAACAGGCGGCTGCCATATCAATCCTTCATTCACACACAGAATGATACTTGCGAATGCGGTGTATTGCTGGTAGCCATAGCGTATCGAACATGTTGAACGACATAGTTGTGACATCGCGCGTCTATCTGAGCGGGGTTAAAGGTTAAATCATGTTGCTCCAAATAGTTCATCCCACGTACGATCTCTACGAGAGGGAACTAATAGGCGCATCGTGAAATGACTGCTCAATCAGCAGCAACTTCCGTTGACGTAACTATCTCTATCAGGTAGCTATGCTTGTAGCTATAAGGCGCCGCGGGTCATCGGTCTTCGGAAGAGGAATTAACGGGACAGTTGGGGCGCCCCGCAAGTTGATAATACCCATCGGAATCTATCTGTAGGCCAGCGTGTACCTAATACAAGGATAGTGGCACGGGGATTTGAGTCTGAAGGACGAACTTAATTGAGAAATTTAATCACTTGTTGGGATGTTTGAAATGTAACAGGTACTGACAACACTAGTATAAGTGATACGGTCGTAATACAAGTAGGCCTAAATTGGGGATGAATAATGCATGGCCACGCTATTGTATTGTGATGAAAACAGTTTATTGAAAGTAATTAATTGATTACTATTATTATCATTATTAGTATTATTAGTATTATCGTTATTATTATCATTATCATTATTATTATTATTGTTATTATTATTGTTGCTGTTATCATTATCTCTATTGTTATTATTATTATCATCGTAATTATCAATATTTGTCATTATAGCTTCTACTAGTAGCATTATTATTGTTGTTGTTATTGCAATCGTTATTGTTATTGTTTGTTTTTCTTTATAATATTTTATTATTATCATTATCATTATTATCATTATCATCATCATCATCATCTTACCGAACATTTGTAATGCGCCGTGTCTGTCGAAGTTGACACTCCTGTCGCCATCGTGACAAATACGGTATAATTTTTATCATCATCATCATTATTATTATTATTATTATTATTATCATCATCACCATAATCATCAGAGCGAACATTACTTTGTAATAGAACCGCCTACGCCATGTCTTTCGAAATTGACACTCCTGTCGCCATCGTGACAAATACGTTATAATTGTGGGCATTCGTGTACGAATTGAATTCGACACAAGATGAAAAACATAAACATAATTAATATAAATTTGTGGCGCCATTGTGACAAATACAGCATAATTGTTGTGGACATTCATGCCAGTCTCACATCATTGATAATAACAACTTTACATTTAAATACTAAATTATATAGGGCTCATGAAATGCGTGGATGAGGTATTTGATCAAGTACTACAAGTCCCAGCTCATCGAGTTATTCCAATCAACCGCCGTCACCAATTTTCTCATGCAGATTGGTGGCATATCCAATACCTTTCGACAAAAACTGAAGGGGGTCGATTTCGACTTCATCTAGATAGGTTTGGGCGATATGGGACAGGCCCTTCAGTCGTTCACCAAACTAAGAGGAGGAGTTTCAATGGAATTTGCCGGCGGGTAATATTATGACAAATGAATTATCAGCCAATAATGATATCGTCTAGATACTATTTAATTTTGCGCATGACACGGGTCTCCAAGACCTAGTGCAACCCAAATATTTTACAACCGTCTAACGAGACCTAATTGCAACTGAAGCAACTGCAGAGCGACAGGGAGTAGAGATTATTTGCAACACTGGGGCCTGGGAAGTGGGAAGAGGGTTGAGCGAACGTTATGGACACTATTCATTGAGCAGGTTTAACAGTAAGCTTTCAAATATGTAAGATTCTAAAACCTTTTCTACTGAATTTAGGAGGTACAATGTAACTGTTTTTGTATTGAGATCAATCATCTTTTTTTTCCTTTTAAAGAAATAAATATTGTGAAAATCTTGACAATAAAATGAATATTATTGTCACCCAATAGCAAAATAGGGGCACAATTCAAATAACTCAACACAATCATGATAATGGCCCGTATTATGTTGAGATTTAAAAATAAATCAATATCATGGCCCGTAATTTTACAATTTCAATAAACCGACGCGAAGACTAAAATCATGTAACATGGACAACTTAGGCCTCATTCATTCTAGCTTCCTTTGTGAAACTCTACTTTAGACAGAGTGTCGGTTAAGATTTTAGGAGTAAACGGGCCATTTTAATTAATTAAAGTTTTATAAGCCTTGAGCGTTAGTGTCGCGGTATCATTCTTTTAAATATCAACGCTTGACATGTTAGCGTAAAGCATCTTAAAAAGTAATCGCGGAGGTGGTAAGAAAAAATTCGACGAGACTGGTTCTGCAATTCAATCTCCTTCTTAGTATACCATTACTTGTTGACCCATTTAGCCCTTTCTTTAGTAGCCCCATGCGGGGTTAGATTTGAACGAAAACTGGGCAACGAGGGCTTAGCAAGCTATACGTATAGACCGAAGTCTGGATTAATTTTTCATAAAATGTCAGACGTCATTTCTAGGACAGATTTGGAGTAAGAAATTATGGCACCTTAGGCGCTCAAGATGCAATAATCGGGGTGTGTAATTTATGCAGATGCTGCTTGTTCTACAGATTATTAAACACTTCGAGATCCTTAATTTGGTTCCTCTATTTCTTTAACAATTACAATTTTTCATGAGTTCTCTATTTTTCGTATTTGTATAATAATTATGTATATCTTATTATCGTATTTTTTCTATCTTAAATTGCATTTCCACTAGACAAGAAAAGAATTTACTACTACAAATTACCAATTATCAATTATGATCCCGTATTGGAGGGGGGGGGGGGGGTGTTTTCGTGTCACCAAACGCAATAGTTGGTAATTTTAAGTCAGACAATGGTGCGCTTAGAAACACCCGTATTAAGCGCCTAATAAATGTTATGTATTATTATCATTATTAATACCTATGATACTCCAACAAAGCTTTGAAATATCTATTCTTTTCAGTATTGTCACCTGCATGTATTTCGTCGATTACTTCTCTTCTTGTCGCAATCCTATTTCTTCTTCCCTCTCTCCTTATGCCTTTTGTCTACTTCTCTCTCAATTAAATCTGTCATCACTTCTCCATAGACTATCTTTTATCACAACTATAATTATAACTATTGTTATAAGCAACTGGGTCTTAAAGAGAAGGTTGAGTTCAGGGGAAAGGTGAAAAGTAATTTGTCAGCATTTTCATTGTTATTATGAAAATGTGGAAGAACATCAGAGAATTTATTTCCCCCTGAAAAGCATGGGTCTACAAATGCCTTTATATTCTAAATATGACATGTAACAGCTTAAAAATGTGGACCACATTTTCATGCCACATGTTTGTGTATTCCCATATACATCTTTCTGTGTATAGTGATTGTCACTTTAACCAATACTGTGCCGAATTTCTTATCATTTTGATGATTCCAGAACCTTGCAGAACACACCAATACTTTATGCTACATGATCAACTTTTTGTGATCGATTCCATACCATTTCTTTCACCATACAATCGCATGACCAGAATTCAACTTTATCTGTAAGGCTGTTGAGAATCTGAATATATTACCCAATCTTCTTTTTTGTAGTCGATCGTCTTCTCGGTTACATGTCTTGCATACAAAGTTGATAAATTTGCTGCGTCTCCACAAACCTCGTTCTGTCAAAACTAGGACGAAGAGAGAAAGGTTGACTGGCTAGATGTGAATATCATTAATTATTGTGGAGACATCCACTTTATCCCGAAAAGATTCAATTTCCATCAATGTAACTTCATTCATTTACTCTATAGCTATAGGCGTGGATTAAATGTCTTTGATTAACTGAACCTGAAATGTATTTAGTGCTAGTGTATAATTTGCCGTTTTTCTGTCACTATCAATTTTTAAAATTTTCGATCAAAATGAATAATTTATGACATCTTTGTTAATATCTAATCGAAAACGATGTCATTTATAGACATATGATATTTTCAACGGAAGCATCAATATTTTTTTCTCCAAAAAGAGAGATTAAAAATGACAATTTTATGTATTACTTCAGGAAAATGTATAGACCTGCATTTTGTGTGATTTACATCGCCGCAGCTTTTTCTGACTGCCTTCGGTAAGCAAATTGAGCGTAAGACATAAGTGACCATTAAGATAAATCGGAATGCATTAAAAAGAAAAAAATTGTTTAAAAAAAAAGAACAGAAAATTGACCAACAAATTTAATTCACTGTCCTTTCCGGCCAGTGGTCTTGGCTCCATCGGGGACCCGTCTGTATTTCATTTCATCGGTTCTCTCTTTCTCTCTCTCTCTCTCTCTCTCTCTCTCTCTCTCTCTATTTATGTACGTTTCTCTGTTTGTCTGTATGTCTGTATGTCTGTCTCACCCCTGTCTCCTTCCTCCTTCTCCTTCTCCTTCTCTCTGTCCCTCTCTTTATCTCCCCCTCTCTCTCCTTATCTCTACCCTTCTCTATCTTTTCTTTTCGATTCGTCTGTCCCTTCATCTTCTCTGTCTCTCTCTTCTCTCTGTCTCTCTCTGTTTCTTTGTCTCTCTCCCTCTCTCTCTCTCTCTCTCTCTCTCTCTTTATCGTTCTATCTATCTATCTCACGATCTCAATATGTACATCTATGTTTTTATTTGAAGAGGCGCGATGGCTCAGTGGTATAGAGAAGTGGTTTCGCAACTGTGACGACCCAGGTTTGAAACCAAGTCGATGCGCTCATTCCCTTTGGTAGGGCATCAATCCTTATTACCAAGTCCCTCGGAGAGGACTTAAAGCCGTCGGTCCCCTGGATGCTTACTTATAAGCATATACATGCTTTCTTAGCAGTCAGGCAAAACAATCATCAATCATCTTTATGTATACCCTGTATCGCTGTTTCTCATTCTCTCTCATTTTACCAATTTCTCTCTCTCTCTCTCTCTTTCTCCTCTTCCCTTTGTCTCGAGTCTGTCTTTCACAAGCACTCTCTCTCTGTCCCCCTTTTTACTTCTCTCCCCCCTCCCCCTCTCACTCTCTCTCTCTCTCTCTCTTTCCCTCTCTCTTTCTCTATCCCCCTCTCTCTCTCTTCCCTCCCCCTGTGAGTGCAAAGACGTACACAATTCAAACCTCATGTCCCGTTAAAATAATTTCATCTCCATTTTTTTGCAGTTGCATAATGGTCTCTATTGGATCCAAGAATCATTCGCTGGCATGGTATAATCTAGAGAATTCATTCCACATTTTCGTATCAACTCTTCCCGATTTCCCTTGCGATTTGCTTCTGGTGGCCGATTGCTTGAATCATAGCTTTACAGTGAATTTTATCAGGTAAATTCATTGAATTGGGAAGAACTAAATATATTTAAAAAAATGATTATGGGACACGGTTCTAGCCCGTGAGAGCTTATCAAATCAGTCGGAGTATTGCAAGGGTAATAATGCAGGAGACGATTGAATAAATCTGTATTTTTTTCTCTCAACTGTTTCAATATTATTCATGGAGGGAAGAAACAGGCAAGAGCAAGAACAAGATTGGAAAGACATGTATATCAAAATTATAACGTAAGAAAAATATTGACACGAAAAGCGACAAGACTGCCAACTGGAACGAATACAGAATATATAAAGAAAGTAGTGAGGTTATTAGAAGCTCAAAGTTTTTGTATTCATTAGACAAACACGGCGATAGAATAGACAAGAGAGTCTTAATCAAGTTTCACATTAAAATTCACGTTTATTAATTTTTCATTTGATTAAATTTTACTTCAGACTTCAACATTTGGCTATATAAAATGGTCGTGAGATTATTTTACATAATTGCAACATATTGTTAAGATAATTTTAAGTATGAGTTACAGATAGAATATCAGTGCATTTTAAACAAGATAAATTAGAAGAATCTACAAAATGAAATAAAGTTTATACAATGCAGGAAAAAGTCCCTTTCACAAACAAGGGTAGACAAATCTAAGTAGGTGCTACATAAAAGTATATTATTGTTGTACACAACTCAGCAGAACTACGCTTTGTTCAACCCCGGACTCTATCTGGACAGTTGCGTGTGCCGTAGACCTATTATAACATTTACAAACTCTAATATAATGACTTTATTTGTCTTTACAGAGGATGAAGGGGTGGAAGCGACCCCTTCTAATCTACACGGGATACGTCACTGCCATGAGTGTATAAAAATCGAACTCTCTGCTAAATTAAATCTAACCAGGCCAGATTTTACGATGGAAATAAAAAATAGGAAACAAGATATGACGGATGGACAATATGGATTGCATCCTGTATATTAATATAAAACAAGAGTTTCCTTCCGAGCTAACATGTCTCCCCTTTCGCGTCCGAGCCGTCAAACAAAACAGGCGATGACCGGCAATTAGAACCCGAACAAAAGCTGGCCAATTTCGTTCGTCGAAATTGGCGCAATTATCCCATATCTGTGATGGGCACTGTCATGCGCGGCCGATTTAGTGACTAAATCGACACTCGATCTTGCTGGGTTCCCTATTTAGACAGCTTGAAGGTATTTACTCAGCGACGGAGGGAAATATCAGGAGGTCGTGAAAGAGCTGTAAGTGACAAAAGTTGGATAATGGGGGATGTTCCTCCTCGCGTTGCCTAAAGGGTAGGAAACAGAAAAAGAATGAAGAAAATTAAGCATAGGCCTAGGAATTTTCTAGTCCTCAGATATAGTTTGATATTTTGTAGCAGTAATCGTATATTTCAATTTATTGGTATATTTGCGTATACAAATATAAATGCAATTTTTAATTTATTCATAACATATTTGCTGCAGAATAGTTTTCAAATTTCAGTCAATAATTGCGATATTAGCCCAGCCTAGAGCGGTTCAAACCAGTCCTAAGAATGACCAAAATGTGTCTAAAATAACTATGCAATATAATCATGTAGCAATAAAATCGTTTTCAGAGATGTTATCACGATACACGTGGGAACGTTTATGACACACCGAGTCGTTTGATCTAGAATGTGTAACATATCAAGCCCTTTCTCTTCCAGTGTCACTCATTTAAAAGAAAATGACAAAAAGAAGCCATGATTGAATCAAAAGGAATGGATTATCCCCTGTTGTGAGTTGGTATCGAAGGTTTTAAAGGGAAATTCCAGCGCTCTGAGTTCTATTTATTCAGCTTTTCCGTAGCTCTGTAAAGCAAAGTTTTGCCGTAATTGAGACTGGCTCTCCAAGGTACAAGTGTGAATCGGAGAGCCTGTGAATGGGGAACTATGGTAGAAGGGGCGTAGCTAGAGCATTTTGAGTACGGGGGTACCGACTTTATTTGCCAAGAAGCTGAGTACCGTGTCCGTCGGAGAGTGAAGCGAGAGAGTGGAGCTCGTGAAAGCCCCAACAGGTTTTATAAAGTCCCCGAAAAATAATAAAACAACTTGATTCTGCTGATGCGAAGTCGCCCATGGAACCCCCTCCCCATCGAAGGAGGATTGTTACCACTTTCTATATCAATATCTGGAAACGCCACCGACATGTACCGAAAGAGACTTCATCAAAAAAGAATAAGATTCTAAACGGTGTTCTGACTTGCCGATAATGGTTTAAAACTTACAATCCCCCCAACGTTTTGAGAGTTTAGGTGACGGAAAATTCATTTTCGAAGGGGTGAAAAGTGTACTCCACCCCACCCCTTTATGGCGACGCCCTCTGGTAGAGGGCTGAGGTGGAATCGGGGTAAAGAGAAGTGGTGATCGTCGTAGATATTGTACAGTAGGTCTAAAAAGCGGTTTGCAATAGTTCATTGCCATTTTCTCGGCTAGGCTACTGTTGTAAAAACAATGCGAACAAAACAGGGAGAAGGATGAAGACGAGAGACGGAGATTCCAGATATAAGATAAAGTAGCAACTGACAGACTCACAAAGAGAGAGAGAGAGAAGGAAAAAAAGAAGGGAGAATGAGAGAAAATAGAAGGGAGGAAGAGAGAGAAGGTACGGGTGTGTGTGTGTGCGTGTGTTGGGGGAGAGAGGGAGAGAGAGAGAGAGAGAGAGAGAAAAAGATTAGGGGTGGGGGTGAAGGAGGCAGGAAGGGCGGGAAAGACAAGGATAAACAAGAAAAACATTCAAAGTTGCAATTCTTTTACGACAGACCATAAAATGAATATGATGTCTACATCTTCTTTAGATCATTAGATAACGACCATGTTGTGTTATGTTACACCCTCACCATTTTCTCTACTCCGTTTCCCTTCCCCTCCCCCTCCCCCTCCCCTCCCCCCTCTCTCTCTCTCTCTCTCTCTCCCGCCGCCCCCCGGCCCTCTCTCTCTCTTTCTTTTCCTCCCCCTCTCTATTGAGTGAGTTAAAAACAAGAAACTTGGACATTCATAAGACAATTTATACGGATGGAATATTCATGTGACATGAACACAGGGAAACAAACAATGGAAAATATTATGTTACCATACACGAAAGCAAATTGTCGGGGCTTGGTTATCGTGTCATTAAGAAAGTGTGCTTCTTTTCATTCTATCATGCATGTATGTTGTGACACAATGATCAAATGCAATGGCAGGTCCCTGAGGTGAGTTTGAGTGGAGGAAGGGCAGATGTAGTTGCTTTTTGATCTGTTGATACGATCACATACTGTATGCTCTTTAGGAAGAGGTAAGAGATAGAGAGTAAGAGAGAGAGAGAGAAAGAGAGAGAGAGAGAGAGAGAGGGAGTGAGAGGGAGTGAGAGAGAGAGAGAGAGAGAGAGAGAAGGGGGGGGGCAGAGATAGACAACTAGGTAGACAGACGGTGTAAAGGAGTCAATAATATTTCCCCTTGCAGGTAGGGGATTACTAATCAGACCCTTATACCATACTCACCAAGATTGGCTCGCAGGATATAAGCCAGACGCAGGACTTGTTTGACGGTCATCAAAATCTTACCGGAGAGGGAGTATTTATAAATAAACATGCTCCATCACGGTCACATGTCATCCTATATTCCCATCATGCCATCCGAGCCATTTGTCAAGGACTAGCTGAATTTATATTGCGTGATCTTTAAAACGCAAGAATTTAAAAATCCTGTCTATATATATACTTCGCCAAGTCGGGGTTTATAGTCTTACATGTTCTCAGAAAACTCTCCACTGAAAATGCATTCTTTGGTGTGTTTTTTCCGTTTTCTTGCCAAACATTATCCACTGCAATTATGTTTTGGCTTTGCTTGCAAGCATTCCGTTGTTTTCATGGTGTACCGTTTTACTTAAAGTTCCGAGTGAGTAAAAGACGTACGGGTACTGTTTCGGCAGGTGCTGGTATAGCATCTCTTTCCCAAATAAACTTTTCTGCTGTTGCGTTGTTTATCCATTTAGAACATCTAAATGTGATTTCGTCCATAAATTTCATCTGTTATTTATCATATTCATCTTCTGTGTGCATAATAATTCCATATCTCTACATTTACAAGACAAACATTGCAGTTCTTGGCGTTCCAAAAGTTCTACGTTAATTTTTATGAATTATTTGTTGGTGTTAGTTGTTCCAATCACTCTTATCATTAAAGAGACAACAACAACAACAGTAATAATAATAACAACAACAAAAGTAACAACAATAGTAACAACAACAACAACAACAACAACAACAACAACAACAACAACAACAACAACAACACTAACAACAAAGGGCTGTAATATTGGCCCTATCTGAAGTTCCAGTAACTCACAACCCTGGTTTAAAGATAAACTTGAGTTCTGGTAAAAAAAGAAAATGAATTCTCACAGAATCTAACGAAACTTACACTGAATGTTCAAGATTACAAATAAATGTCATGTGCCAAACAATTTTGGAAGAAAATGTATACTGGCTGAGTAATGAGCATAGAAAGATAAGGAAATCAGGGTAGTACAAGCCCCGACACCATGTGTGTTGTCCCATATACATCTTTCTGTGTAAGTGATTGTTACTTTACCAAGACTCTGCCAAATTTATGATGATTTTGATGACTCCAGAACCTTGCATTACACACCATTACTTACATGCTATATGATCAACTTTTCTGATCCATTCCACACCTTTTCTTTCACAATGCAATCGCATTACCAGAACTCAAGTTTATCTTTAAGTATGAAATTTGAGTATGTGCGTGTGTTTGATGGGGGAGGGGGGGGGGTCAGACAAGGGGCAGTTCCAGGATTATTGGTAGACAGGAGGCGAAATCTTCTTTGGACAATGAGGAGTGGCAGCGCCCGGGGCGGAATATATACATGTACATGAACTTTGGCCGTCGGCATCCACCCCCCCCCCCCCCAATCTTAAAGGCCCATCTTGAATACTTTTTAAAATGTGCAATTTGTGGAATTGATCGACAATTTTTAGCTGTCGGCATTTTTTTTCTCTCACTCAAATATATCTATAAATAATGCTCATTTATTGTCTAAGGAGATCTTGTTGCTTGTGGCATTTACACGAATAAGCACGAAATATCCCGTATCATCCCCAAATCCCCATGTTCGTATCCGTTATGTTATAGACCGCTGTGCATCGCTGGATATTCCTGCACGGTTTGTTTGAAAGACGTGCCCAGACTTCAGGCGTAGACACGAATCAGTGTTTGCTAATCCTACCGGGGCCCCGTTCTAGCATCACCAACATAATATTCAAACATCGTGTTCGCTGTTGGTCTTACTTCTATATGTATGTAGACTCAGTGGTATAGCTATGGGGCAGGGCACGGGGGCAAGGGGGTGATTGCCTTTCTACATAGAATAAAATATCCTCGACTGTCCTTGAATAAAAGATAGTTATCCAGGTGGTCATTTTGCAGGAATTGTGTATTTAGCAAATAGTCGAGGGTGATAGTTGCCTGAAATTGTTATCTGGGGTGGTTATCCTTAGGAAGTTGCTTTTGAGATATTGTCCTTGGGTAGTTGTCTTGGGTAATTGTCATGGGGTGGTTGTTTTGGGGTAATTATCCTGAGCAAGTTGTCCTATAGGGTATTTGACTTGTGGTTAAAGTCTGGGGTAGTTGTCTTGGGGTAATTGTCCTGAGCAAGTTGTCCTATAGGGTATTTGTCTTGTGGTTATTGTCATGGGGTAATTGTATTGGGGTTATTGTCCTGAGCAAGAAGTTGTCCTATACGGTATTTTCTTGGGGTTATTGTCTGGGGTAGTTGTCTTGGGGTAATTGTCCTGAGCAAGTTGTCATATATAGGGTACTTGTCTTGTAGTTATTGTCCTGGGGTAGTTGTCTTGGGGTAATAATATTGTTGTGAGCAAGTTGTCCTAAAGGGTATTTGACTTGTGGTTAAAGTCTGGGGTAGTTGTCTTGGGGTAATTGTTGTGAGCAAGTTGTCCTGTAGGGTATTTGTCTTAGAGTTATTGTCCTGGGGTAGTTGTATTGGGGTAATTGTCCTGAGCAAGTTGTCCTATAAGGTATTTGTCTTGGGGTTATTGTCCTGAGGTAGTTGTCTTGGGGTAATTGTTGTGAGCAAGTAGTCCTATAGGGTATTTGGCTTGGGGTTATTGTCCTGGGGTAGTTGTCTTGGGGTAATTGTCCTGAGCAAGTTGTCATATATAGGGTATTTGGCTTGGAGTTATTGTCCTGGGGTAGTTGTCTTGGGGTAGTTGTCCTGAGCAAGTTGTCCTGTAGGGTATTTGTCTTAGAGTTATTGTCCTGGGGTAGTTGTATTGGGGTAATTGTCCTAAGCAAGTTGTCCTATAAGGTATTTGTCTTGGGGTTATTGTCCTGAGGTAGTTGTCTTGGGGTAATTGTCCTGAGCAAGTTGTCATATAGGGTATTTGTCTTGGGGTTATTGTCCTGAGGTAGTTGTCTTGGGGTAATTGTCCTGAGCAAGTGATAGGGTATTTGTCTTGGGGTTCTTGTCTGGGGTAGTTGTATCGGGGTAGTTGTCCTAGGCAAGTTGTCCTATAGGGTATTTGTCTTGGAGATATTGTCCTGAGGTAGTTTTTGTAGGGGTAGTTGTTCTAAGCAAGTTGTCCTATAGGGGGTAGTTGTTCTGAGCAAGTTGACTTAGGGGGTAGTTATCTCGAGTAATATTGTCTAAGGTATATAAGGTGGTTATGATCCGGATAAAGTTGTCGGAGGATGAAAATTAACAAAACAATCGATGAGGGCGTCACGTATTATCTTATTTATCTTCATGTTCCTGCTTCCTTCCTATCTGTCCCCCACTCTCTTTCTATCTCTCTTAAAGGTACTATATTCAAAATTCCTGCAAAGTTCTACAGGATTTGAGGATGGCTGCAAAAGGGACATAGTATCTTTAACTAATTCATAACTCAATTGTCAAAAATGTCATTATTGGTTTAAATTATAGACCACCTGACTCTTATTGTGAATTATTTTGTGACAAAGTGGATTTTTATCTTCATAAAAAAGGGATGAAAATTAACGTATTTTTTATCCTTGGTGACTTTAACATCAAATTCTCCCCCTCATCTGATAACAGTAACGCAACCAATTGTATGCATGCAGTTGATGCACTCATACGGATTTTTTCCCGATTATTAATAAACCCACCAGAATAAATTCACATTCATCAGCTCAGAATGACAATATTTTTTTTAACGTACATAATAACAAAACCATCGGTGGAATATTGTGTCCTGAAGTTTCCGATCACCTACCCATATTTTTAACTTGTGAATTCAAACTATGTTGCCTTGAATCATTTGATGAGCTCATACATAGCAAAGAATCCAAACGTAATATAGAATTACCGAAACAGGGTTTATTTTTTTAGAGGGATGGGCTGATGTATATAATGTAATTGATGTCAATACCGCATATACCAATTTTAGTAACAGATTGCAATATTATTATGAAAAGAATATCCCTTTAGGCAAAATGAAAAATAAGCGAAATAAACCCAGGAATCCTTGGATAACGAAAGGTTTATTGAAATCAATACAAACACGCAACCTCTACAAATTACATTTACGCAATCCAACTGACTCTAACCTAAACACATATAAAATTTATCGCAACGAATTAACAAAACTAATCCGTACATCCCAAAGATTGCATTTTTCTAATATAGAAAAGGCCAGTTCAAACACTAATGGAACTTAGAAAATCATCAAAGAGGATATGGGGGGGGGGGGACAGATCCCCCACCCACGGATAGTAAAATGGCACTTAAATACATGAGCCTAATCTTCCTGCAAATTCCTTTAATTCACATTTTACGAATATCGGCCCTGAAGTCGCCAGCAAAATTAATAGAACTCATGCTCACTTTCCAATTAAAACCAAGAGTCTCTCTTTTTAAACCCGACAAATTACCCAATATCTTTACAACTCAAAATCTACCGGTTTCGATAAAATAAGTATGTCTCTCCTAAAAGAAATAATTTATCAACTTGCAAAGCCTCTAACTTACATATTTAATCACTCGTTATCACAAGGTGTTTTCCATGATGTATTAAAAATAGCTAAAGTCAATCCCATTCTCGAAAAAGATGATCCCCACGAAATTGGTAACTATCGTCCAATTTCCCTACTTTCAAGTATATCCAAAGTCTTAGAAAAAAAATCGTTCATAATAGGCTACATAAATTTATAACTAAACACAAAATACTCAATTCAAATCAAGATGGTTTCAGGAAAAATTACTCAACTGACTTAGCATTAATTCAAATTTATGACAAAATTACAAGTGCCATAGCTAACAAAGAACATGTTATAAGTATATTCTGTGACTTGAGTAAAGCATTCGATACGCTCAATCACGCTATTCTACTCTCCAAACTCAGTCATTATGGAATTCGGGGTCAGCCACTCTTATGGTTTAAAGATTATTTAACAAACAGAAGACAATATGAGACATTCAATAGTTATGATTCTGATCCTCTATTAATTCAATGCAGTGTTCCTCAAGGATCCACCTTAGGTCCACTATTATTTCTTCTTTATGTCAATGATATTATCAATACATCCCCTCTTCTTTCTTTTTTCTTATTTGCCGATGGCACAAATATCGTTCATTCTCATAAAGACCTTAATTCTTTAAACAATACTTTGAATTATGAAATTAACAGTATTAACTGGTTTAAGTCCAATAAACTTTCTTTTAATACAAAAAGACCATCTTCATGTATTTTAAACACCATTCTCATAAATACAGAAACACCGATATATACATATCAAAATCAATGATATGCTACTAGAGATGAAAACTAAGTCCGAGTTTTGGGGAGTACTTATAGATGAAACTTTGACTTAGAATGAGCATTTACACCACGTTACAATGTGCATTTCCAAAAATAATCTCCAAGCTAAAGTTTCTTCTACCCCATGCAACCTTATTCCTACTATATAATACACTAGTTCTCCCGTATATAACATATTGTAATATTGTATGGGCAAATTGTGGTTCGACAAAAAATAATTATATTTTTAAACTGCAAAAGAAAGCCACACATATTTGTACAGGTTCGCATATCTTAGCTCACACTGATCCCTTTTTCTATAAACTTAAAACACTAAAAATAAAATTAGATTTGAACACCATTCAAGTAGCAGTCATTAAGTATATTAATAATCAACTTCCACCATCTTTTGATAACATATTTAGGTTTAGTAGTTTTGTTTATTCATACCCTACTCGCATATCTGGAAACTTCCATCTTACAAATCCCAAATTATCAATAACACACACACATCTTTTAGACATTCTAGTACGGAAATTTGGAATAATATTTTCCCGACAACCTAAAGTCTTGTTCAACCATCTACTCCTTAAAAGCTACACTTAAACGATAAATAATACAATCATACGCTCCCCACTCTTTAAATTAGTATGATAAAACCGTGACTTAATTTATTCTTTATCATGCAACTGCTTTCTGCACCTGCACTTGCACTGCACCCACTTGATCACTCAGTTTTCCCAAGAGAGTTATGTCGCCAATCCTATTTTTATGAGACCGTCATCCATCTCCAGCCTAACCGCTCACGACGGTGGTCTCCTGCGTTCTAAATTACCTCTCTAATTTATTGAAAAATACTTATTATATAATAATGATTATAATACGAACAATTTATATAGCGCTTGTGACATAAAAGTTTCAAAGCGCTGTACACAAATCAAGATTACTTCAAGAAAATCAATATTACTAATGGAATTAACATTACTTAAATTACCAAGAAAATCAAATATTACGAACATAACTTAACAAATTAACATCACTTAAATTACCAAGAAGTTCAAACTTTACTAATATTACTAAAGAAATTAACATAACATGTAAATTCATTGGAAAGTTAACATATTATATCATTATATTAATAATAGCAACACTTTAAAAAGACATAGTGAAGGCATTGTAATTCTAATTCAAAATTATGTTATAGATATTTGAGTTGTTTTTTAATAGATGAGTTTTTAGATTTGTTTGGAAAATGTCAATGGTGGGTGAGTCCTGGATATGGGCGGGGAGAGTGTTCCAAAGAGTGGGGGCACAGACTGAGAAGGCCCTGTCACCATAGCGGTTGTGGGTGCGAGGACCAAGTGCGAGCTGGGGTCTGGATGATGATCTACGGTTCCTGCCGGTATAGTCTGTTTGGGTGAGATCAGTTCATATATACATGTATATCTTATCCTATTTGTATGCTTTGTACATGTCTGTATGCTTTGTACGATTTTCTATTTAATTACTTTTGTCACCATCTTATTCATTGCATTTATTATTGTTCGAATTTTAGTACTTTGAATTTGAATGTGTATCTTTTTTAACGCAGAAATCAAATCAAACGAACAAACAAACAAACTATGTCTTGTAACTTTTCTCTTTTCGCTATTATACAGTGCGTCCCAGAAAAAACGAAACCGAGAAGTATCGATGTTCTATCATAACTTAATCACAACTTTAAACAATGAATGATACATATTTGGAAAGCTTAGAGTCTCCTCTTTCATGTGATGCTACTCAGATGATGCATATTTCACGAATGAGTGATTAAAAGCAATTCGAAGGAAGGAAACCAAAAAGTAATTTGGCGGGCGGTATCTGAATTTCAAAGAAAAATCATATTTCTAGAAAGTTAATTTTCTGCCCTTTCATATGACACCTCAATCAAGAAAAATGAGCCAGGAATAACAAAGTTCTGTTTGTTTAAAGTAGCTCTTACGTTTTCATAATTTTAACAAACGAATTCGTTTTCACTGGGTGCCTGCCGTAGCAAAAAGCAGATTTGACAAAAGACTTAACTCCGTTTCGTTGACAATCAGCCATGCATGAAAACTCTCGTCTACGGCTGATTGTCAACGAAACGGAGTTAAGTCTTTTGTTAATTTCGTTTATTGATACGGCAGGCAGCCAGTGAAAACGAATTCGTTTAATAAAATTATGGAAATGCAAGCACTACTTAAAAAAAACAGAGCTTTGTCATTCCTCGCTCATTTTTCCTGATTGAGGTGTCATATGAAAGGGCAGAAACTCAGCTTTCTAGAAATGTGAATTTTTCTTCGAAATTCAGATACCGCCCGCCAAATGTCTTTTTGGTTTCCTTCCTTCAAATTGCTTTTAATCACTCATGCGTTACAAATGCATCATCTGAGTAGCATCACATGAAAGAGGAGACTCTAAGCTTTCCAAATATGTATCATTCATTGTTTAAAGTTGTGATTAAGTTATGATAGAACATCGATACTTCTCGGTTTCGTTTTTTCTGGGACGCACTGTATTAGGAAGGCTGGGACAAACATCCCCGTACCCCGTAACTAGGCCACTGTCGATATAATATGCGCAGTGACGTATTTGTGTTTTAATGACGGATTGCCCCCCCCCCCCTGAAAATATCAAGTAAATAGATCATGTGTTTAATTTTGATTGAAAACAAACACTATTGGGGAATTGCAAGAAAGTTGCAATCATTTGTTAATCCCCAAAATCAAGCGTATGTCTTGCGATTAATTGCAAATTTGCAATTGATCGCAGCTCAGCTTCCTTACAACGCCCCATTAGTAAGAGAGAGAGAGAGAGAGAGAGAGAGAGATAGAGCGAGAGAGAGAGAGAGAGAGAGAGAGAGATAGAGAGAGAGAGAGAGAGAGAGAGAGAAGGAGAAGAAAAGCTAGATCTAGTTAACTTAACTTAATTGTTAAAACTTTAATCCTAACAAAATCCTAGGAAATTTAGGAGACTAGTGGGGGCGTTGTAAGAAAGTAGAGTTGCAATCAATCGCAACTTTCTTGCAACGCCCCCATTATGTCTTCCTTCTCCCGAATGTTCAATAGACGCACATGATTGATGTGATCTAAATAAAATCGCATTATGCAATGAAATATAATAAAAATGTTCTCAAACAGATAAGACAACGCAATGAATCATTATCTGCCTCAGGATCCCTGGGGGAGTGCACGGGTTTTTACGTTAGCTAATCTTCCATTACCCCAGATGACGTCGACCCATCTCTCACATGACGTCTTGATTCCTCCTGTTTGCCGTTGTCCAAACAGTTGCCAATTTAACTAACTTACCTACTTTGTAAACTTATTTCGTTCTTGTAATATAGCGCGTATATGTTGTGGTATAGTGGTTTATTCAGTTGACTCTCAATCCAACGATTGAGGTTTCGAATCCCAGCCCGCTACATTGTCCCTTGCCATGACACTATTTTAAAAATCAACATTTTCCAGTCTCCATCCAGGTGCCAATGGGGATCTTGACACTGTTGGGGTCATAATAATTTGCAATATCCACAGAAAGAACAGCGCTGATGACGATGAGGCTTGCCTGGGTTAACACAAATATCATTACTGGATGCGCTTGCCTATCAGTCCTTGGCATTAGCCCTGGCATCGCGACCAGCGTAAAGTGCCATTAAAAGAAAAAAAAGACTACATCAAAGGGAAAGGGAGAACGGGAAAGAGAGAAGGGGATAGGGAGAAAGGGGAAGAGAAAAGGATAAAGGGAGAAGGGGAAGGGAGAAAGGGGAAAGAGAGAAGGGGAAAGAGGAAAAGGAGAACAGGAAAGGGAGAAAGGGAAAGGAAGAAAGGGGGAATAGAGAAGGGTAAAGGGAGAAGGGGAAGGGAGAAGGGGAAAGTGAGAAAGGGGAATGAGAGAAGGGAAAAGTGAATGGTGAAGGGGGAAGGGAGGAGGGTAAAGGGAGGAGGGGAAGAGAGAAAGGGGGAAGAGAGAAGGGTAAAGGGAGAAGTGGAAAGAGGGAAGGGAAAGGGGAAGAGAGAAGGGGAAAGAGGAAAGGGAGAAGGGGAAAGGGAGAAAGGGAAAGGAAGAAGGGGAAGGGAGAAGGGGAAAGTGAGAAAGGGGAAAGAGAGAAGGGAAAAGTGAATGGTGAAGGGGAAAGGGAGGAGGGGAAAGGGAGTAGGGGAAGGGAGAAAGGGGGAAGAGAGAAGGGAAAAGTGAATGGTGAAGGGGAAAGGGAGAAGGGGAAAGGGAGGAGGGGAGAGGGAGGAGGGGAAAAGGGAGAAGGGGAAAGGGGAAAGGGAGAAGAGGAACGGAAGAAGGGGGAGGGAAAGGGAGGAAGGGAAAGGGAGAAGTGGAAAGGGAAAAGGGAAAGGGAGAAAGGGAGATGGGGAAAGGGAGAAGGGGAAAGGGGAAGGAAGAAGGGGAAAGGGAGAAGGGAAAGGGAGAAGGAGAAGGGGAAAGAGAAAAGGGAGAAAGGAAGAAGGGGAAAGGGAGAAAGTGATAGGGGAAGGGGAATAGGACAAAAATAGAAGACACCGGGACCATGCACTTCTCGCACACACCCCATTCAGTAGCCTTGTAAGTTAGCACTTTATTTACCGAGTAAGACTGGTGCCCCCTATCGTACGTTCCACCCCCCTTATTTGTGTGGATTCACGCTACGGAGGCGGGATAACAGTGGTTAGGGTAACCGGATCCTCATCCTGGGGAATGCTGAGGGACACACTTCGGAAGAATCCACGGAACCCGCGGTCTGGAGACCGGTTTTCGTTGGACTCGAACCAGATACTCATCTTCTCCGCATGTGAGACGTACGAACCGATCGGGGCATCGTAACCGGTCAGAATGAGCCTGATACAAAATAAAGTAGGAAGGGGTTAAGTTTTCTTCCATGTCACGATCGCAAAGACTTTCAACAAATCGACCCAATTGCAATTTCAGTACTGTATTATGTTTTGAAAAGTCTGAAAATGACAGTGTAACGTATTACGTCATCAGAACATGATTTCTGACAAGATGTTAATCTAACTTTTGCCACTCTCCACCCATGTGATTAAAATGGGTACCCGTACGACGAAATTCCATGAATGCCAGAGCGTTTTATCAGGGTAGCTCGGCTAATGGCGGGTTAATATTAGTACAGCGATTAGAAACATTAACATTAAGCAAAATGTAAATATTATTATTATTATTCGTATTGTTGTTATTATGACTTCTACATGACATAATAGAATAAAGAACATGCCCTTCAGTTTATTTCTCGAAGGTCTCTACGATCGTGTTTGAATTAGAAGAGAAGAAAACCTGAAATGTTTAATTGATGATCAAAGTCTTTTACTTGTGGCAGAGCTTGTGTCAAAAGAAAATTTACATATTCGGATCTGAATATACAAATAGAGGCATCTTTTTCGCAACACATTTTTTTTTTTTTTAAATAAGAGATTTCGACCTTTTAAAACAAAATTCATCAACTTTTACATACATGTATGCAGGATAACATATTTACTTTCTTTAATCATTATATAAGCCCGTTTCATATGAGGTTTCATTTCACTCTATGCTTATTGACTGGTCGATCAAACAGAAAGCGCTTGCTTCTGTAAACATAACATAATCAACCCCAAAATTGATGATGGTCGTAAACGAGCAGTCAAACCGATGTTAAAAACTCCCCAGTGGCCCCAAAATGGTGATTTCAATGATTGGTGTCGCCACTATTCTGTCGACGAAGGACCTTAACCCTGCGGTAGGCAACCGCACCTCTGCGTCAACTACTTGGAAACTGCGTCTGCGTCTTTCCTGCTAAAGGGCATGCCTGAATGCAATTGATGCTACTGTGAAATTGACACCTCGTGTGCAATGGCTACAGAAATTTGGACAAATTATGACAGCTTATGAATTTACAGCATACTACCTAATTCCTTTGGGGCTATATACAGAAGAAGCGTTGAGCTGTGACTTGCCTTATTGGTTGTGAGCCGCCAATATCGATGGAGATGGTGTCTTCTTCTTCTTCGATCTGAAACATTCGTGCGAAGTTAAGCTCCACGTGTAAGCCTGGCGGTGCAGTGATCTCATATTGACAGCACATCCTTCTTCGGTAGGCCTGAGGGTATCTCGGTGACTGAATATAACCCTTGTCTTGGTCCGTCGTACTTTGGCAGTAACTGATAGTGGATCCTTCTACATCCGGGTTCGAAGAGTTTATAGCGATTTCAACAGCTCGGTAGGTCGCAGAAAAACTGGCGTTTTCCTGGGAACCCTGTACAGCAAATATGATCTTCATCGTATTGGTGGCAGAGATGATTTCCTCCTTAGGAACGCATTGGTTACAAAATCTGAAATTGGGATTGCAGGAGATAATAAAAGACATTTTAACTTTCATTTGGAATCAGTCACTCCGAGACTGTTACATTAAAAACAGTTGCAGACTTTCAACGCCTCGTTGTCTATCTCGGCTCGAATCTCATGTTAGATTCTTAGAATTAGTTTACCTTAAAATACAGTCCATCCCTACTTAACTTGTTTCTTACCTCATCAAACTCTGTCACTTTTGGTTGTAAAGCCCTGTAGTTTGTTCTAGTTAACTAAATTTGAGGTCTAAATCTTGGAAATTTTCATAATATTCCATGCATTCGCCATTGTTGAGGAATTTCTCTTGTAGTGGAATAATTCATTCATGATCACATGAAGAGCTCTTGACCAATCCGTGAACAAGAAATTTCTCTTGTAGTGGAATAATTCATTCATGATCACATGAAGAGCTCTTGACCAATCCGTGAACAAGAAATATTTTATGAGGGATATAATTACAACCATCCTTAACAGACAGTAATCCTGGAGATAATGACTGGAAAGTGATCATCCACGATTGTCCCAGGAGACAGTGGTCTAGATTATCTCATTCTGGATAATCGTCCTGTAGGAGCATTTTGGGGGAAATTCGAAACGTAAGATGATTTAAAAGGAAACTGTAAATAATGTCTTTGGACTTACTGAATAGGGGTCGAGGTGCCATCTCCTAAGTAAACCTCTATACTGTTTACGGAGCAGTACCCGTTCTGTACATCGAATGACTGCAAGGTCAGGGCAACCCGTTGCCCTTCTGGCACATTGATCTCATATGTGCAATGCGTATTGACCAGGGATTCACTGACGGAGTAGGTGATCTCACCGACTGAACTGTTGAATGACACATTACAGCTTGCAGCCATTGGTATTGGCTCGATGTGTATGGTGTACATCAAAGAGAATCCATTGTCCTGGATGGTGGAATCTGACTTAAACACGATCCTTATCTCATTGCCGATGCTGTCGAAGGCTGATGGAGCAACTGAGCCGCAACTCGTCGTGTTGGCCAGATCTGTATCCGCCAAGAAGATATCCAGGTAATCATTTGTGCAAGCTGTGTTTCCAGGTTGCAGGTTGAAATCAGTAAATTGCACACTGATATATGATTCAGCTGGCCCCTTTAAAAAGCCAACATAGAAATAGGGCCTGCATTATTACATTGTAGTAGTATATTAGGATTTCCCGGCCAAATTCGCGAGTTTGTCATTCGAATTCATTTACTTTGCATTTAAGTTAGCGCAGATCAGCTTTGCCATGCAAATTATCATTCAATTTTCCCGATTTTGTATTTAATTTAGGATTTTGGTCGAAGGATTTCATAGATCTGTCATTCAATTTAGAAACTGCTCAACTAGCATTCAAATTAATCGTCACTTGTCGAGGCGTCATTTTTATCATTCAAATTAACACCTGTCATTCGTATTCGAATTATGTTTATTCAAGTTAGGAATGTTAGGGGGAAGAAATGCAACACACGTTTACAGCTTTAAAAAAATGCAATTAAATACATGATTTGCCATTGGGGTCTTTTCTGTTATTCAATTTATTAATTTTGAGGACAAAGCATATGTTTGTAGTCAGACATTAGGTAAAGAAGGGGCGAAATCAAGGGATATGGCATCTCTGAACGGACATGTTCATATACCCCGGAAAAGTGGGGATACAAAAACACCTACCCCAGTCACAATATTGTACCCTTCCTCCATAATGAAATTGTGATAAATTTATTATGAAACACAAGACAAACAACTTCCTTACATGAAAATTTACACAAATATTGAGACCATCAAGTCCGTAGATGTAAGTCTTTTTTTTTAACAATCAAATTTAAAGGCTGATGAATATCTGATAAATCTAAAAGTATATAAAGAGTATAAATGCAAGAAAATAAAATAGGATGAAATACACATGAAAAAACGATCTTGAAAGAATAAGAATGAGCTATAAAAAGTGTTTAATGAATGAGAATTGTATATTGACCATTAATTTTAGTGCACAAAGTGCTAATTTGAATGCTTCAAATGAATTAGAATGCTAGAAGTACACCGTCGCGATGTCAGAAAATCGTGTTGCGCTAAATCGAATGACCAAATAGCGAAAGAAGCACTTTGTTCATTAATTGGAATGAAACATACATAGATTCTAACGAAAACTTCATAGATTTGAAATCTAGAAAAAGGAATATAAACCCGAGATATACCCGACAGCACTAAAACCGTCGAATTTGAACGCAAGACAAATGAATTTGAATGACAAACTCGCGAATTTGGCCGGGAAATCCTATAGTACATGTAGGTCTACATAATGACAATTTAAAACTAAACACTAGTACTTTGGTACATTTTTTTTCCCCGTATCCGGACACCAACCCCCTGGACATCCACCCCCGGGTAATCACCCCCAGTCAACTATTCCTCCAGGACAACTATCTCACGGACAACTACCCCCAGACAACTACCCCTAAGACAACTACCACGGACAACAACCCCCGGGCAACTACCCCCTAGGACAACTACCACCGGACAACAACCCCCGGACAACTACCCCCGGACAACTTTGGGGCATCTCCAATTCGTCCTCCATGAACAGGAAATTAAAAATAATACAGAAAATCATTTCCATAAAGGTAGTTGTCCCGGGGGAAGTTGTCCTAGAGGATGGTTGTCGTAGGGGGTAGTTGTCTGGGGGTAGTTGTCCAGGGGGTAATTGTCCAGGGGGTAGTTGTCCGCGGGGTAGTTGTCCTAGGGGGTAGTTGTCCTAGGGGGTAGATGTCTGGGAGTAGTCATCGGGGGGGTAGTTGTCCCGGGGGTAGTCGTCCTAGAGGGTGGTTGCCCTAGGGGGTAGTTGACTGGGGGTGTTTATCCAGGGGGTAGGTGTCCTAGAACCCCTTTTCCAACCGGGTGCCGCGAGAGAAGTTAATTAAAGATCTATTTTCGGATCCATTATGGATTAAAGGTCATTTTCGTGAAAGCAAAAAGTTAGAAACCGCTGTGTATTTTTCTGAAGAAAAAACATTAAAAAAACAATTAAGAATCTTTTTTCCTCGCTCACACGCAACAGTAAGAAACGGGACGATTTCAGGCAATGAAGTGCCTGAATGCCCACATAATCAATCAACGAGGTGCCAGAATGTCTCTTTTACAGCGAGGTTCCCGAATATTGCCACATTCGGGCAGCAAGGTGCCCGAAATATATCATATTTAGTATATCGAAATATATTTTCACCACGCTTGTTGGCTTCATCAAGTCATCAGATATGATTTTTTTTCTTCACAATAAATTAGATGTTCTTAACCCATTGAAAAAGACGGAGAACTCTAGTCTTAAAGAATGTTAAAGTCCACCGCGCACTATAGCTATACAGTGCGTCCCAGAAAAAAACGAAACCGAATATTATCGATGTTTTATCATAACTTAATCACAATTATAATTGATAAATTATATTGACAGATTTGTAAAGCTTAGATCCCCTCTTTCATTTGGTGCAACTCATATAATGCATATTTCACGCATGAGTGCTTAAAATCAATTTGAAGAGAGGAAAACAAAAAGTCATTTGGCGGACGATATCTGAATTTCAAAGAGATATCACATTTCTAGAAAGTTGAGTTTCTGCCCTTTTATATAACACCTCATTCAGGAAAAATGAGCTAGGAATAACAAAGTTCTGTTTGTTTAAAGTAGTGCTTGCATTTCCATAATGTTATTAAACGAATTCGTTTTCACTGGCTGCCTGCCGTATCAACAAACGAAATTAACAAAAGACTTAACTCCGTTTCGTTGACAATTAGTCGTAGACGAAAGACTTCATGCATGTCTGATTGTCAACGAAATGGAGTTACGTCTTTTGTCAATTCTGCTTTTTGCTACGGTGAAAACGAATTTGTTTAATAAAATTATGGAAATGCAAGGGCTACTTTAAACATAAGTGGCTCTTAGCTTTATGGCCTACAGCCCATCTGAAGGACGTGGACCGTATTAAAAGAACCGGATACCCGTCTTACCGTAATAATGTATTGGCAAATTGTATCCGGATCATAGTTCGACGGATAATTAGGTGAGAAGATGGTCCCTGTCAGCCCATCGTCTATTGTGAATCTTTGTATGCAACCTTAATCAAAGAGATAGATATACTATAATGTAATGGAACATTCTCAATAAATGTTAAAGGTGCAGGGTTTGGTTTATTTCGTATTTCACAGTTCACGTTACACATTGATTCATGCATGGGTATTTCCAATGAAATCAAGAACACAAAATATATTACTTCACTTTAGTTTGCTTATAGTTGTAAAATAAGAACTAGGTAAAATTTGACAAGAGGGTTTGAAGGAGTGCCTATAAGTATGCCATCTTAGTTTTAATATGGACAAGTTTTTCAATGTAACTAGAAATATCGCAATCTGTATTGCCGCGCAAAGCAAAATGTATCCCCCGGCAGTGGCGATTTCGTGTCATCCTTATGTTCGAAGGAGGAACAAAGATCCTCTCTCCCCTCCCTGAAACAAAAGGAAGTCGTAGAGATCGCCACTAGTGGCTCAGACTATTGTCAAGAC
Organism: Strongylocentrotus droebachiensis; assembly: GCA_035222895.1. Lineage (NCBI taxonomy): Eukaryota > Metazoa > Echinodermata > Echinoidea > Camarodonta > Strongylocentrotidae > Strongylocentrotus > Strongylocentrotus droebachiensis. The sequence goes on from JAVYIG010003945.1 coordinate 166,133, forward strand.
TAGGAGCAGCGTCACCAAAACAATATGTGTGTAGATTAGAGTATAATGCATCTCTATAGAAAATTTAAAAGAAATCTTTCAAGGAATGTTGCAGTTATAGAGCGCACACAAAACAGCCACCAATAATATGCCATTTGGACAATATAACAGACGGAACACAGGTGGCAGCATCACAACACTAAAGACACACCTCCATAACAAATTTGAAAGAAATTCGTCATGAAATATGACCTGCAGAACGCACACTATAGACACCCACCAAAATATGACATTTGACCCTATAACAGACGGAATACTGAAGGCAGCACCACCAACAATTATAGGTGTAAAGATTATACCAAGATACACCTCAAAACAAAATATGAAAGAAATCCGTCAAGGAATGTGGCAGTTATGACGCAGCGGACGCGGCGGCGTTATGCTGCTGAATCCAAAGTACCCCTTCGGCATACTGCAGGGGGATACAATTATCAATGTTTACATCCTTTATTCTAAAAGATACCATAAAGGATAAATACACTGCAAACATTATTTTCAGAAACTTTTCTTTCAGGACTGACTTCTTGAATATCGCCCAAAAGTCGAATGTTCAACATCCACAGTACCCCCACCCTCCTACTCTCTGCCTGAGCTTCTTTTACGAAGATTCCAAGCATTATTTTACAATTGATTGGGTTTGATCTTTTGTTAGTTTATTGGTATTATGAAAATAACAAAAGGGAAGAGTCTTACGTGGAACATATTCAGGGTTCGGCATGTCACAATAGGTACCCGTATACTGAGGTTTGCAAGCGCACTCGCAAGTCGACAATAGGTATCCATCATTTAGGCAACCAAACGTGTTAGACGGAATCGGACAGCCTTCGGCAGCCAAAGCTGGGCATCCGTAGGCCAAATTGAGCTTCTTAAGATCATAAAATGTAGGCGCAACGCGATTCCCCAAGTACGGCATCTCCAGTGCGTCGAGCGCTGTGATGGTTTGCAGAACTCCATCTTTAGACTGGAACTAAAATAACGAGAAGTGAAAGCAATCACATGGTTGTTAAATTATTTTAGTGAATGATAGAGCATTAGAGCCACCTATATAGTGCGGTATGGTATGTAATCCCGTAGGATTTTTTTGCCAAAATTGATTTTTGTTTTGTTGCTGTTTTGGCTTCAAAAGGGTCCCAATTGGCCAAAAATGATGGGGTTCAAATTTTCAGACCCCTCCTTCATTTCCTGGGGGTCCATATTGGGCGCCAAAATGACTAATATAAAGCGCAATAGGGAAATTTGGTGTCTTCGGGAAAATTTGAACCCCATCAATTTCTGATAGCTTGGACCCCAATGAATCCAAAAATGCAACAAAAAAAAGTCCTACGGGAGCTGTTTCAGTGACATACCGTACCACACTAATACACAGAGTTTGAGTTGGTGGCAGCATATCGTATGGTATTTTGTTTTGTGTTTGTCGAACAAAGCAATAATCGCCATTGTGCCCAAACTCGAACCAGGTTGGCTAAATTCTCCTAATCTTCTTAAAGCTCATCTTGCGCTCTGTTATGGGAATCGTCTGTCGACAGAACATGGCTATAGTTCATTCTGCATTGTTTATCCTGGAGTAGATGAATTGTTTTAAACCAGTAAAATAAAAACAAACTTGCTGGAAATCATCCCCAACAACTCTCATTTGCACATTATAGTGACACGTGTTAAAGCCCCACTGTCCTATTTGTAGCTACTTGCTCCCTCTATATAGAAAACTTCCCCAAACGGTGCCTATTGGCCCCCCATGATCCTCTTTTTCTTATGTTAGTTGAGAGCTGAGTAAATGAGATAGCCACCTGTCAGTGACCTCGCTGTGTGGTCTAATCCCTTCTGGCCCAGTAGTATTGACGGTCTTTAAGCACATGGTGTTGGGCCTACCTTGATTTCCTTAGCTTTCTTTGCTCATTACTCGTTTGTCACATGTCATTTATTAGTAATCTTGAACATTCAGTGTAAGTTTTGTTGGATTCTGTGAGAATTTATTATCTATCATTACCAGAAATCAAGCTTATCTTGAACTGGTAAATGACAAAGTGAATGAGTAGAATGAGCGCTATCTACGTCGAATAGAAACAGAGGGCTTTTACAAACAAAATTATTTAATACATCCAGAACTAGACTACTCCTAAAACAAGGTGAAGTTTAACGATGCAAAATTTACCCGCCCATCTCGAATTTACAAATGTACACAATTAAAAATGCAACAAATATTTCTACTATTTCCCCTATTAACATAGGAAGTTGAGTCCTGAATTTTCTTATGAGGTATCCAGTATCCGTGGCCTAGTGGTTAAGGCATTGGAGTTCTAAGCCAGGGACCCATTCAGATTTGATTCCTGGCGGAGACATTTTATCAACCTTTGCAAACATTTCCAAAAGGGAGGATAGCAATGGGGATTTAAGATACGTAAACAATATTCTCTCATATCCTTTCGCAATACACATGTATTTTATTGCCGAGAGAGTAGCCAAAGCTGATAAACATATTATTTCATTGCACTCATTTAGGAACAAACTGATAGATAAAGCTATGGTCACAAATCTGAGCAGCGACCGACCGATCAGTAGCCTGCTCGGTCGCTGCTGGAATTTAGGCATCGCCCAGCAATTAGGTCGGTGCCCGGGCGGCGACCGCCCAGGCACCGAGCGTATTTTGGGCGGCGAGTGAAAAGTGAGCAGGCGCCGCCCAAATTTTAACTCCGCGCTAAAACTTCAGCGGCGACCGAGCGATGCCCTAAAAACGAGCGGTGCCTGGGCGGCCGCCGCTCGGTGGCCGGGCAGCCGCCGGGCAGAATTGGTTAAAAAACTCGCCGCTCGGCCGCCGAGCAGGCTACTTTTGGGTAATGTGACCATAGCATTAGAAGAGAAAAATTAGAAAAGTAAAATACTTACAGTGCTGCTACCGTGCATGATGGATGAATAGTCATACGGAATGCCGAACGTTTGTCCATTAACTTTGTTCAAGTTTAACTCCCTTCCGGCTAATACATTCGCAAATTCTATTCGAATATAGTTATCTCGATCAGCCCGTTGTTCTTCGTTATAAAACCCGAATGCGTGATAGATTTGGCGAGAGATTTCCCCAAACTGTCAAGTAATTGTAGAAATAGTTACATGTCGTTTTTCAGAAGGGATTTATTTCCGAACTTCAAGGTTTGTAATTCCGGAAATTAAATAGGGTTCATTATTCCGAAATGGCATAGAACACTGTATCGTTTCGGGGAATTATGAACCCTACTTCATTTTCGGAACTATATATACGAACCTTCGGGAAAATGAACCTTCAGACAAACGAGTGTCTCCCGTTTAAGGGGTTTGCTTTGATTTAATGATTTCTATATCATTTTGTCTAAATTTACATTTTGATAATTTACATTGATACACCTTTCCAATACAGTACATGACATATACAAAATGTAAAAAAGAACAGAAAAATAAGTTACACGCTCAATGCATAACTAATATGAATTAAATAAACATGGTATAACAAGGCTATAGTATTAGCATTAAGCTAGACGTGCTTGTAGAAAGAGAGAGGGGAGAAAGTCAATTTTTATAAATAAAGATAGTAAAAGGGGAAGAACGCTGATTTCTAAATACAACGATAGTAGCACCTGTCGATATAATATTAAAGTTAATGATGGGTTGCACTCAAATCAATATTCGAATTAAGTAAAATATTAACATGAGCGCAGGCTTTCATGATATCAACTCAAGGACAATATCAATACTCTATTGCATTGCCCATCAAGTTCGGATTATGTTTCCAGGTCTCGATACAATTTTTATGCCGCACAAGGCTACTCTACTGAAATTGCCTTAGGTTGATTTGTTTAGCCTTTGCAATAAAAGAATAATATAAATTCTTGTTAACCAAGGGAATACTAACAGTGTCTTCCAAACACGCCAAAAAATGCCAAACCGGAGCCTGACCGCGATGTTACCAAGGGCAACTACGCTTTACCGGCAGAAATGCCAAGCCCGAAACATTCCAAAACGAAGTGTGATCACTTGGCGTGTTTTGGCGTGTTTGGCAAGTATGAACGCTCGCAGTTGTAACATCGCGATGTTAGGTCACGTGACTTTAGGAGCGATGGAGCTAGCTTTCGTCCTTGAAGAAAATGATAGAACGATGTAAACAAAGAATAACATAAGAGAAGGTGATAGAAGGAAGAAACACTAAAATAACATAAGGAAACACAGAAAGAGGAAGTGATAGAATGATACAAAACAAAGAATAACATAAGAGAAGGTGATAGAAGGAAGAAACAAAGAATAACATAAGGAAACACAAAAAGAGAAAGTGATAGAAGGAAGAAACAAAGAATAACATAAGGAAACACAGAAAGAGAAAGTGATAGAAGGAAGAAACAAAGAATAACATAAGGAAACACAGAAAGAGGAAGTGATAGAATGATAAAAAACAAAGAATAACATAAGAGAAGGTGATACAGAAGGAAGAAACAAAGAATAACATAAGGAAAGACAGAAAGAGAAAGTGATAGCATGATAAAAAAAAAAAAAACATAAGAGAAGGTGATAAAGAATAACATAAGAAAACACAAAAGAGGAAGTGATAGAAGGAAGACACAAAGAATAACATAAGGAAACACAGAAAGAGAAAGTGATAGAAGGAAGTGATAAAGAATAACATAAGAGAAGGTGATAGAAGGAAAAACAAAGAATAACAAAAGAAAAGACAGAAAGAGGAAAGTTTTTGCATCGGAGTGCCGCGCATGCGCTTTATCAACTAAAACACGCCAAAACTTCACTGAGCTTTTCAGTCGGTGATGTTTCCGCACAAGTGTAAACGAGTGCGCGAAACATCGCGACTTTTCAGAATGAGGTCAGGCGCATTTATACTGTCAAATACCTCGTTTTGAAAAGTCGCGATGTTTCGCGCACCCGTTTACACTTGTGCGGAAACATCACCGACTGAAAAGCTCAGTGAAGTTTTGGCGTGTTTTAGTTGATAAAGCGCATGCGCGGCACTCCGATGCAAAAACTTTCCTCTTTCTGTCTTTCCTTAATCAATGCCCGCACATGCTAATTTTCATCATGCGGGAGGGGGCACATTTCCACCTTTCCCCCTTTGTAAAGTGCCCAATCTTTATGCCCATGAATAACTTACATTTCTGCAGCCTTTCGCGAGATATATTGGTTGCGGTTGGAAATCCGATGGTACTCTTCCAGCATATGAAGAGCATCTGAAATGAAGATATTCAAAATAGCCTATAAACATGAAAAACAGGAAAGACAGAAACGAGAAGAAGAAAACAAGTCGGGGTAAAATATGGATTCTAAGTATAAATTAATTTCATCCACTATAAACTTCTCCCTTTTTTTTTCTCTCTCTCTCTTTATCTGTCTTTCTCTTTCTCTATCTATCTCCTCTCTCTCCCTCCCTCCCCCTCTCTCTCTTACTTTCTATGTCCTTTTCTCTTTCTCTCTCAAGGGGTCGGGCTAACTCGGCGTTTGGATGAACTCGGCATCACTCGGCGATATTAAGCAGGGCTCCCACTTAGCCGAGTTGTATTAGCGAGTTATGGCGAGTTGCCTCAAAGAGGCACTCGCAATAACTCGCGAACAATTCGGTATGGCTTAGCGTAACTCTTTACAACATTCCAAGACTCTCCTCGAAGTCGCGAGCAGTTCCCAAATTTTGAACATGTTCACAAAATTTCCCGATTCGTTATAATTCGAGGTGAACTCGCCTACACTCGTAATATTCTCGCATTATTCTCGCGCTGCACTATTCATAACTCGTAGCAACTAGCCACCTTATGAAGAGTGCAGCGCCAGCTTGTTACGAGTAATGCGAGTATATTACGAGTGTAAGCGTGTTCACCTCGAGTAACAACGAATTCTCCTCGAGTAACAACGAATCAGTGAAAATTTTGAACATGTTCAAAATTTTCGCTGATTCGTTGTAGCTCGAGGTAAACTTGCTTAACACTCGTAATATACTCGTAGCAACTCGCCACCTTATCTAGAGTGCAGCGCGAGCTTGTTACAAGTAATACGTGTATATTACGAGTGTAGGCGAGTTCACCTCGAATTACAACGAATCGGGGAAATTTTTTGAACATGTTCAAAATTTTGGAACTGCTCGCGACTTCGAGGAGAGTCGTGGAATGTTGTAAAGAGTTACGCTAAGCCATACCGAATTGTTCGCGAGTTATTGCGAGTGCCTCTTTGAGGCAACTCACCACACCTCGCCATAACTCGCTAATACAACTCGGCTAAGTGGGAGCCCTGCTTAAGGTTTTGGAAGTGGAAGGCACACACCAAACCTCTAAAAGACCATGCATGGATTCCATGATGTTCTGTAGAATTGTACCTCCCGAAATTTTAAGCGATACTTTTTTATTTTACCATTTTACACATTCCTATCAAATGATCTTGAATGTGGGTGCCTGGACACGTAATTATTGCTAAAATGCATTCGTTGTATTGCGATTGAGGGGGGGGGGGGGGGGGGGGCGGTAAGAGCACTTTTTTTTTTGTCCCTAAATTTGAAAATTTGACCGATCGACATTTCGTTTCATTGGGGGTAAGGGCATCTTTTTTAGGTCACCCATTAGCATATTTTTTTTTTTTTTTTTTTAAATTAAAACAAAATTTAAAACATAGAAATGAGGGGGGGGGGGGGGAGGGGTGTTTTCCTCCAAAACACACACAATTTTTTTTTTTTAGGGGGGGTTCGACCCCCCCCTCCCCTACGTACGCGCCTGATTCCCCACCACCACCACCGCCACCACCATGAGAATTCAAAAAGTTGCCAATATTCGTACTGTAAGGCCGTCCCTTTGTAGTTTTAATCGTTTTGATGACAGAGTGTCAATCTATTTGTTCTCTGCTCGCCAAATTTAAAAACGTACGCCTATAATTCTATTTAAAGATCAACATCAGTATTCCCTTAGTATCATATCCCCATCATCATCATCATCATTATTATCTTCATTATCATCCCTATTATTAGTTTTATTATTATTAGTTTTATTATCATTAATATTTTTATTATCATTATTATTATTATTATTATTATTATTGTTATCATTATCATCATAATCATCATCATCATCATCATCATCATCATTATTATTATTATTGTTGTTGTTGTTGCTCTTGTTATTGTTGTTAAACGTTCATGGTTGCTTGAAAGAATCATGCACTCTCGTAACCATTGTTGATTATCAATAGCCCTTACGATGACGCCGAATTTTGAAAGAGAACTCTGTATGTCTGCCCCACGATTGGTACCGAGTCGTCATGTAGAAAATTGATACACGATCTGTTTGATATGTACTGCATAGTTTCCTCAATTACAGTTCTGGATGACTCTGATGAGAAATATAAATAAAGAAGAACTTATCAGATTTTGTTTCGTAAAGAACTAAAGAAGTGAATGAAAGATTTTATTGAATATATTACATTCTTGCAGTCTGACGACTGAATTTCAATAGTTTCCTATAATAATGTACACGCAAATTAAAACAAACGAAATGCGAGATTGTGTGTGCGTGTGTGTGTGAGTGAGAGAAAGAGAGAAAGAGGGGGATAGAGAGAGAAAGAGAGGGGGGGGGGGGGTAGAGAGAGACAATTGTAAAATGGATGTGTTTTTATGCACCGTTCACCCGAGTTGCTTTTGAGGTCAATAAGTCGACTTTAATTCACCTTTTTTTTTATTGTAGTACCTGGTAACCCAAGGTTGTTGGGCTACTTCTATTTTATTTTGAAGGATTTTTCTCCCTTTCCCCCCTTTTTTTGAGGGGGGGGGGGGGGGGTAGGGTAATGGTGGAGTAAGGAGACATATGAATGAGTAAGCCAAAGAGCTGACAAAATCAAAAGGGAAGTGGGTTTTACTTGCTTTTCACTCGGGGTAGCTTTTGTGGTCAAGAGGTCAATTTTATCCTTTTATAGTGTTCTATTTATTTATTTCATTGTTCACCCTGGGTTGCTTCAAGTCACCGTTGAGCCGGTAACAATAGGGAGTTTTCGCAAACTCATTGCGGATGTAGCATTTTGCTGCGGGGAGGGGGGGGGGTGAAATTTGAAATTTCGCTTAGTGGGGGGGGGGGGGAGGGGGGTGGGGGTAGGGGGCAGTGAAGCACTAATTTTTTTATCGGAAGAATAATCGGAAGAAAAAAAACTCACCGAAGAGCCGTCCGCGTCAGAGGCGGATCTAAGGGGGGGGGGGGGGGTAGAAAGCACACACACAAAAAAGTTTTCCTTTTTTTGGGGGGGGGGGCAGCCCAAGAAATATACCACAGAGAGAGATAAGAGGGGGGAGGTAGATAAGAAGAAGAAAAAGTATAACTAGACAGGATAACTCACGAAACTGATTATCACCTTATTTCCAATTGGTCCCAAATGTGGTGATTTAACCCTTTTTCCCGTTTTTTGAGAATGAGCTATACGTGCCCATTCCGGCCCTTTTCACGATTTCTTAGGGTGACCTGTTCGCACTCACCTAACTCGCTATCGATCTCATACGGTAGTGTTGCGTCGGGCCATTGTTGGTACAGAAGTGCCACAAAGTTCCTCTTGGTCCTACCCCCGTTGCTATGGTGACCATCCTCTTCCATGAACTTCTTCTGCTCTTCAGTAGGGCGGATATCTCCCAGGATGACGTCACCTGGATTCAGATTGTCCATTGGTTTGCTATGCTGTTCGGACTCAGCTTCCGCATTGTGAGGGCGCGCCAACACCGTATCATCAACGTCTTTCTTGAATTGTGGCAGAGACTGGAAGAGCATTCAAAATATCAATTTGAATTTGATATTATCAACATCAAATACGACAATGGCTGTGGATCAGGTGACAGTATTATGGGATGGATAAATAATAATGAATTTGTTGGACTCGAGGTGCGAGCTATATAGACAGCGGGACGGTTTGTTAATTTAGTTTTAAAAGACCCAATTCTCCACGCCCTTTAGCACTTACACCCCTGGCACCCAAGCATTTGCCACCCCCTTAGGAAGGGGGGGGGGGGGGGGTTGCACCTCCCCCTCTTTCCTAATTTGATTCCCGTCACCAAGGACATTTGGAGAGCCCTCCACTTTTGGTAATTGAAGCTTCGTCTCGGAAAGTTTTGGAAGTTCCCGAGATGTCCCTTTGTGTCGTCTGTTTGCTGACGAGTTCAATTAGCAAAGGACTGAAACTAAGTAATTCTACACTTCATTATTTTTGAGTAAAGAAAACATCGGGACTAAAAGTCATGAACTGATGGCAATATCGAGAAAGGACTGCCCGACGGAGGTTAAACAATAGACATTCGACCGCATCCCAGAACTATTGGAAGTGCTGGACGGAGGAGACCGATGATTTGATTCCTGAGAAGGAACATCGATAAAATAAATAATAATAATAGGCATTTCTATAGCGCCGTCTATCTAGAAATTCTATTCCGAGGCGCATTTATTATTACCCCGGCTTTAGCCTAGCTGCCGTATACAGCGCTCCAGCATTTCAATTTCAAAGAATTAATTCCTGCCAGGTACCCATTTACATCACCTGGGTTGAGTGTGGCAAATGTAGATCAATTTCTTGCCAAAGGACATTAGTGCCGCGGCGGGACTCGAACCGCGGACCTTGTGATCGACAGTCCGGCGACGTATCCACTCGACCACAACACCTCGATGATTACGCCGTGACGAGGACCGAGACGAGCACGCACCAATTAAGCACCTCCGAAGCCCCAGAGGACTCGAGAGGAATAAAAAGTATGCCGCGTCCCGACACCAAGTGACGACGAGTCATGAGACCGGATCGAGAGAAGCAGAGAACCAGAGCTAAGTCTAAACCGTCCCCCAAAATGCCTATAGAACTCCTAAGAACAATTAATTTATAAAAGACTTTAAAAGTTAGGGCCCGAGTTATTTAAATAATCCTTTCAGCCTTTCCCTTCCCTCTCCCACTAACAAGTCGACGTCAATAAATATTTGTTGATGTGAATGGGTGAACGAGCTCGTATAATTAAGTAGATAAGAAGCATGATAATTATGTGAGAGTTAAATGATCTGAGGTATAGGAACTGTAACCATATTTCTTTAATAGAGCAAACGACCAAGTGGAAATGTAAATGCAATCTTCTTAACTTGTATTAATTAATGTAGTGGTCTTGTGTTTTAACTACATCTCCACCTCGGCCGCTGTGAGACGATGCTTGACGATTGATTTGACGGACATTATCAAAAGCAAGCTCCCCAAAACAAGAACCGCCGCAGTCGAGGGGTCAGGGGCGTTAGAAAAACATTATAGACAAAAAATAGAAAGATTGCACATAAATCATAAAAAAATTGAATAGCTACATACCCAGATATTTAACTGTTTTAAATTTGTGTGATGGGTTTGCTGGATATTTTCATTTAAAAGGTTGCTTCTAAAATATGCCAGTTCAAACAGCATACCAATGGTTTCGTCAACAGTAAGGTTAATTCTATAACGATCTAGTCAATTATACGTAGATCAAGATTAATATGCTTATTATTACCGACACTTATGTTAAGAAAATAAATCACTGTCCTTGGAATTATAAAAAGACACCATTTTCAGTATTACACTTGTTTTACTAGATTAATTAGGCCTACAGTGAATGATGAAAAAGAGCCCTTACTGATTTTCCCTTGTCATCGACGAAATCATGGTCGTGATCACTGTTGAGAGGAAGACGTTCGTCATTGACTGTCGTCGTGAATACGGCGACGGCTAGGCAGAGTAACAGTACAGAGCTCAGGCAAATCCCTTTCATCGTTTTTTCGTTCCGGCGTTTCGGCAAAGCGACGAGATTCTCCAAACCAACGGAGTGACAGTAGTAAGCAGTCCTTGCATTAAGGCGGAGACTAGAATTAATGAATTTGCCTGAGTGTGGCAAGGACCCTGCAATTTTACCATAACAATTATTCACCCGCAAATAATAAAGGCTGTTCCAAAGAGTGACTTTGTATTATTATTGGTTTTCGTTTTTCGTTTTTCAGTGCGAC